>OX463854.1:40008762-40189096 GCA_949825065.1 Odontocerum albicorne
GTTAATAAAATAAATATTACATTTTTATCAAGAAAATACATTTCAAAATGCCTAATTCGTATTGTGTTCAATTTTATCTATTCTCCTCATTTTTTTTATTTATATTTTCTATTCAGTTTTTTACTACGTTATGAGCAGCTATTGTATCACTTTGTTGTGTAATATATGGAAAATACAACAATATAATAATTTGAACATATCATTATGCCAAGAATTCAGAAGTATATTCATTAATTGAACAAAACTTATTTAATATCACAAATTATATCAATAATAATTTTAAAAAAATACTGTTTGGTGCTTTTATTAAAGAATATTTAATGTAAGTGCGCTTGAGAAGCTTCTGTAGGTTGCTCGGCATAGAAAGCCGAAATGTGTGTTGTATTGCGTGAGGTTGCCATATCGTGAATTAAGCTTGTTTCTGCGAAGGAAACTATATCATTAGTGAAGATGCTTCATAACTTGTGTTACAGATTAAATATTCATATAATGACTGTCAATTATTGTAATTAATATCATTTACAATCGACTGATAAATTTTTAAGAAGGCTTTTTCAATGTTTATTCAATTCCAAAAAACAACACATTTTTATATAGCACTATATTTTTTATTTGACTTCACATAAAAAGAAGACAAATGTAATACGTTTTATATTAAAGAACTTGTTATATGTATTCTAATATATAACACTTTCAAAATTCAAGTTCAACTATGAAACTTTGAAAATCAAAGTACGAGGGTCATCCAGAAAGTAAGGTTTACAACATTTATGTAGGATCGAAAAGTGCTTGTATTTAATTGAAATTCACAGGATACTTCACAAATATATTAAACTATTTTTCAACGTAATCGCTGTCGAGATCGAGACATTTCTGTAGTCGGGGCACCAGCTTCTGTATGCCAGTGTCATAGACCTCCGCCGCCAGCTCTTTCAGCCACTTCTTCACAGCTTCCTCGACCTCCTGATCGTTGGAAAATTGTTGGGGTGTAGTGACATACCCACGTTTCATCCCCCGTCACGATAGAGTCCAGAAAAGCTTCTCTCTCCTGTGCAAAACGATCCAACAATTCACGCGCGACGGTCACGCGATTTTGTACTTGTTCTTAAATTTTTTGCACAAGTTCGTCAGAAATCACTGCCTTGCCTGGTCGTGAGTATTAGTACGGCCTTCTCTGAACAACCTAACCCACTTCGTGACATGTTGCCGACTCATTACATCACTACCAAAAACTTCCATGAGCTTCCGATGGATATTCGCGGTGGTATTGTTCTGCAAAGTCAAAAAACGGATGAGCGCGCGAATCTCGCACGGATGGAAGGTGGTGAGAGCGCGCGATGACCTCTCCATTGGAAGAATTTACTGTGACTGAACATAATGGCCGACAAACACGCGGGACCAAACAAACTGACCGTTAGGATCCCCCCTACACGCCAGGTGTGCCAATTTCGAAATAAAAAATTTCCCCCGCCCTCAGGAGCCCTTGTAACCTTACTTTCTAGATGACTCTCGTACAATTGTATAACTTTGAAAATTAAATTTCAACACCTTTAGGATTACAAGTGAAAATTAAGCTTTCAAATAATATTTTTCTTCGATAAGTTTGTTATAAAAATTGATAACTGCTTATGCTCAATTTGGTAATGTAATTTTACTTGTATTTTTTTTAAAACAAGGTTGACTTACAAAGAAGACATTTTTCATTAAAAAAATATGTGAAAAACGTTATTGTTTTATAAATGGTTGTGCACTATTGTGATCATGGTCCAAGTGCAGTGTGGTAACCGTTTAAATATTATTTTTAAGTGTTAATTTAAGTAAAAATATTCAACAACTTTTTCAGTGGTGAAATTTTAGCTTGGGGGAGCGCCAATGTAAATTGCAAATTCGATAAAATTTGCAATTAAAAATTTGTGCCGATTCCCATCCAAAATGTTGGTGAACCTTCTTAGGATCTCTTCAATGTATCTTTTTAAATGATTAATTATTTTGTACTTAATTTTGATTTTAGTAACATTTTAGATTTAATTTAAAATATTTCTGTATCAATATTTTTTTCTATTAATCTTTACTGTCAATACTATTACGATGAATAGAAAAAAGTACTTCGTCTTAATATATAAAGTACTTCGTCTTAATACATAAAGTACTTCGTCTTAATATATAAAGTACTTCATCTTAATATATAAAGTACTTCGTCTTAATACAATGAATCACAGTACTTATTACCAACACTGGAAGTAAAAAAGTTTTTAAATCTTTTAGTCATACTGCGATTTAACATTGCTTCAGGCTCATACACGTATATATCTTTCCCCGATGCTTTGGATTTAGTGTTCTTTAGCCATGACCAGTATGCTTACCATATTTAACCCTTCCGTCCCTGTGATGTGTAACTAGTACACATTCCTTCTAAAAACTTTAATATCTCTTTAAATATAATAAATACTGGGTTCAGATTTTAGGTATTCCTCTGTAATACATTTACGCATGGAATGAAAAAAATAAAATCAATAATAATTTGCACTTATCGGCGATATCAAAGATATTTTGTGAAAATCGGGAATAAATTCACCAATACAATCAAACGTGTGCCTGTGTGTGATGTAGGTATATTCATTCTAAAAAACCGCTATGGGCGAGGAAGCGACGCTATTCACGTCTCACTCTATTTCGGTATATGAGAACACAAGAAATAGAATCTCAGTTCGGTCGCTTCAGTAGCTCGCGGGCTTTTGTTTGAGGTGGTCGCTTCGCCTGTTTTGTGAACGTTGTTCGATGGTTTTTTTCATGTTTTCAGCAATTAAATTTCAATTATTATCACTTTTGACTTCAAATTTAATTAATTTAAGCGATTGGCTAGATTGTTTTAAAAAAGGTTTTCCAGTTAGGTTTTTACTTAAGGCCAATTAACATCTTTCTGGGCAATCGAAAGAGATTGCCACATGGTAATAAGCCTACCAGGTTGTTTTGTATACAACGAAAGTGTAATAAAATACAATACAATGTTTTACAAGAAATTACAGTACCTGGCGTTAAGTAATACACATCGGGCTTAAGAAAGAGACTGTCAGCTATAATCGGCTAACTCCAGCTTTGTAGAGCGTCGTCTCTGTCGCACGATGCGCTAACAGTACTTTGAAGTGGACACGAACACACCCTAGAACGCTTGACCACGACTGACAAATCGCGACGGAACATGTGTATGAATGACAGAGGCGACGCTCGACAAAGCCGAAGTCATGTTATGGCCGACAGTCTCTTTCTTAAGCCCGATGTGTATTACTTACCGCCGCGTACTGTACTTTGTTATTTCACTAATTGCATTTATCAACTTGAGACGCTGTTCAGGTGGAATAATTTGCAGGATAGAAAGTATTATAGAAACATGTGTCACGGTAATCAATAAGTGAAATAACAAAATAATTTATTATTAAATATTCTAATATGGAATTGCACAAAGTTAAACCTTTGATAAATTATAAACTTACATTTGTTTACATAATAATACGCTGTGTTTTTTTTTACTAATTCTTTATTGCATATATAAGTTATGAACAAGTATAACGACTGTTGCGCAGTACCTCGATGAAAGAGGCAGTGCCTCGACTTGCAGACATTCTAGTTACACCCTCGGTCTGGAACTTAAGTTTCTAAGTACACCGACGCTTCAGCCGAGTGTGTCAAGTCCATTTTTATTAATTTAATTAACAGTATTGATATTAAAATGCTTTTCATCTTAAACACGTTTTAATGTTGACTCCACACTCTGTATTGCATATGTGTCTGATTAATATGTATATTTGCACAGAATTCTTGAATTTGTTTACACACATAAATATGTTATCACAGTTATATTTACCATTATATATGGTGTTTGTTTATTGGAAGAAATATTTTCTTTATATTTAGGTTTACGAAAAACATTTGAAACTTAGAAGTTCAATGTTAACACAGCTACTTACTTAACACTTAAGTTACCGCACTTACCGTATTTTACAGACTATAAGACGCTACGGACTATAAGACGCACCTTAATTTTTAGGCAATTTAAAAAAAAAATAACATTTTTACCTCTATTTGCACATTTAGTCTTCCTCATTTTTTTCAGTTTTTTACTAGCCCGCCAATCGCGAATGGTTTTTTTCTGTTGGTGGAGGGCCGAAATGCCGTTCAGCTGCTCTGTTCCCATGTTCTTCTGTATATGCTATTACTTTCAATTTAAAGCCCGCATCATATGAATACCTTTTATTTTTTTCCATTGCGAAACTAGCTACTAACAAAAATATTGTACTGTTACCGAAAAAACAAATCACTTACAATTCAAGTTCACTGGCACCGTAGACTGCAATGACGCATCATAGACTAGACAATGTTCTGGGTTTGTGATGGCGGGGCAGGAGGGAGACAGTGTTAGCAAGCTAGTGAATCCCCGCAACTCATGTTCGTCGTATCGGTGCACTGCTAATGCCCGTTGAATCCAATGTTGCCAGATAGAGATAAGTTTCCCGCAGCATCGAATATATGGCTATTTTTAAGACTGGCGGGAATTTTAAATCAAACACTGGACATTTTTATATAAATTTCGAGTAAAAGACGCACCTGAATTTTGGAGGCAATTTTTTGAAGAAAAAAGTGCGTCTTATAGTCCATAAAATACGGTAGTATATTAGAAATTCCCCTGAACACCGGTGATTTTTGTAACAACTAGTCCTTTCGTGCATGTTGATGAAAATTTGAATATCTTTTGATTCCTAAGACATAAATCGTTCAAATAAAAAGTATTATGAAGTAGACAGTAAGCTTTTTAAAATTAAAGAAAATAATTGTTTACATCTATTGATGTATTGTCAAATCATTCAAAGTTATATAATTTTTTTTTTAGGATTATCAAGAATAAATACTATTTAAAAACATAATTGAATAGGTGCCGCGAATAAAGTGGTATTCAAGAAAAACACATTTTTTATTCAGTGTTGATATTTTAATAGATTTTTTTTAAATCAAAAGATATATTTTCATACACACACTTTATTTAAAAATTATCAAAGTATATTCAAACAAACAAAAAACACAATGAATATGTGAAATAACGTGGTCCGCGAATGCAGTTACAACGTTATTCCACAACTCTTATATATATAAAATAAACAAGTTGTGTTACAACTTTTATATTAAAAATCAATCATGTACGTAAGTTGCCACGTTATTCCACTAACCTCTTCTGATATCCTTTCACTCGTTATTTCATTGCCTTTTCTGCTTATATAGGATTGTCCGCTGTTTCTCAGTTTCTTCCGTTTATAATCTGACCATTCTGCAACCCTTGCTTGTCGTTTTTTTACCGAAATTAAGTTTATTTTCTACACGAGCAGAGTGAACGACGGGCGCTTCTCCAGACATGTTGATACTTGAAACCACGTTATTCCACTGAGCGCGTGCATAAATCCAACGGCAATGTTGACTTATCAGTAGAAACAGAACAGATAGAGAATATTTTTATAGAGGGGGCGAATGGCGTAACCACATAGCACGTTATTTCACAAAAAACTGGATTTTGAAAAAATGTTAGTTACCACCTTATTCGCGGCACGCATTCAATTATTGAATAGAGTATCAATAATCTTGAAACATACTGCAGCCATTTTGGAAATAAATAAAACCTATCACGTTCCTTATTTAGTTTGTTATTATAAAGACTTATGACTTACTTATTATTTATGTCCTACTCGGCTCATTAGAGCTGGAATGGTGAAAATGTAGATGAGTTGATTAATTACACACATAACGGACGATTAGTTTTTTTACACATCACTATCAAATTTCATGTGGCAATTGCATCTCTTAAATAGAATTATATTATTTTTATAAACTATTCAAATTAAACTTATACACTGTTTTGTGTGAAACATTCGTGCCGCAAGGTATCATATTTCAAAGTCGTGAATGTCTAATAAGTTGTTTATAGTTAAGGCATTAACGTTGTGGAGGTTTAAAGACATTGTAATTTATTTTATCAAACACTGTTTATTCCACTTTTTTGTAATGGCTTTGTGCTCCCCTGAAGATGAGGTGAAAGCCTTGAAACCGGTAGGGTTATACTGTTACAAAAAAGTGGAATAAAGTGTTTTATAAAAATAAATTACAATGTCCAATAATATTCATCCAATTTTGAACAAATCTAGTTTTATCCAATGGTTTAACCACTATTTATCGTAAAATAAAATAATCGTATCATAGAGATATCGTACAGTGACGAGAGATGTCGTTATTTAGCGGTGATTCGTGTATTTTCTCTAAACACGCATTAGCACGGGAGCGGTGCGGTGATTTAAGTGTTAATTTGAATCTAATTATTTTATGTTACGGGCTGGCTACTCAATTTTAAGATTGATTTTGTAATAATAAAGTCAAACTTGTAAGTTAATCAACCCTGTACACTTGAATATTGATAAAATGTAGCTTTTTCATAGTGGCTTAACCTCTTCAGACCTGGCGTCCATTATAATGCACACAGAGTTCACATGCAATTTGTAAACAACTGTGTGGTATATTTATGTTCCAAACGCTAAAAATAAAGTGTAGGATATTGTATTATCAACTTTGAATGTTTTGGGCGCCATCTATCTAAACTAATACGATAATTTGTTGCATTTAGTGTAAATAATACACTCCAAAGCAAGAAATTTGTTAATTAATTCAGGTCTGAAGGTGTTAAAATATTTTGAGTATAAATATCAAAATACTTGCTTAAATATTTTTTTTATTGATCAAGAAAAAACTTTATACATATTTATAGATAAAAAATAAGTGATTTACAAAATAGAAATAAAAACATATACAAGAAGAAACATCGTAAAAATAATGATAAAAAATACAGTATAGTCTCGATTGTCTGATCTTTGATTATTCAACATTCCGGATTGTCTGGTCATTGTCAAAATGTAAATAATATATGATGTCGATTTTTCATTGCTAAAAGTGGAAACAGTTTAAAGCCTGCAATTAACCATGTAGTTCATAGAACTGTGTGTATAAAACATAAATTTAAATTTATTCAAAAATGTATTACATACTCACAAAACGAAACTCACATTCTGCACAAAACATGCTCTGCTCGTTACAACTGTCAATGCCTGCATACATTAAAAGGCACATATTTTGAAGTAATTAAATAACATGTTTTCAGTTTGATAACTTGTTTCCGGTAGTTATAGATAATTAGTAATTCTGTTATCCGACCCTCGGATAGTTGGGACTACTGTACATGCACAAAAAGCTACATCTTGTCATTGTTTTACGTGTGATACTGTTTAACAGTTACCAACATACATGTGAGGTTTTTCTACATTTTATTGCCATATTTATTGGTAAAAATTATGATCAAAAATAATATGGAGCACAGATATGACACAACCATCCAGTATGCTGCCCTCATAAGCAAAAACACAACTAATGGGGGAAAAAAACAGAAATTTAACCAAGTATGAGGCAATATTCCATATCAAATTCTAAACCATAAATACAGAAAACCATTTATTTCAACTCAAAAATCGACATAATGTCTTCTTTAATTTTACAAAATGCTAGGTGTTTCTAAGCAAAAAAGCAGTAAAATGTGATTCATAAGCAAAAAGACAACAAGTGCCTATGCGTTTGCTGCGTTTTTGCTTATGAATCACATTTTACTGCTTTTTTGTTTATGAATCACGACATTTTTAAGCAGCAATGAAAAACATGAAAGTACAGTTTTCTCAACATTTTACTTTTGCCATTAGCTGCGTTTTTGCTTATGAGGGCAGTATATTTTCAAAATAAAAATATTCGATAACTACAAGGATTAATCGAATACTTATCCAATGAGAAAATCATTTTCAATTTATTATTTTTAGTAGGTTTTTTACATTCGTAATATTTATTAGAAAATATTCCATTTAATAGTGGAATATGTAAATTATAATTTAACATTCAGAAACTTACTTTTTTATAGTTATAAAATTGGTATGAAATATAGATAACAGTTTTGCTACATTAATTAAATAAAGATTTTCTATTTCCATCTATGCTTATGAATCACATTTTACTGTTTTTTTGTTTATGAATCGCAACATTTTTAAGCAGCAATGAAAAACATGAAAGTACAGTTTTCTCAAAACTTTACATTTGCCATTAGCTGCGTTTTTGCTTATGAGGGCAATATTGTGGCCACATGGTGCCCGAAAGTTTTACGATATTATCAAGATGTTATCTTCGTGTGCAAAAATCCAGTGGTTCTCAAACTTTTACTGTTAATGGCACCTTTAGTGTATCAGGATTATTCCACGACGCTCAAAGTCATAACATACCTAACAGTTGCGCTTATGTTTGTGCGGCTAGGTTGAAAAATAAATGAAACACGTATTCAAAATTTAAAAGAGTTTTGTATTAAACACATATTTTAAATGTTGCTTCCTATAACCGCATCAACACATACATCAATGGATCAATTAAAAAACCACGTAAGTCTCATTTGAGTGAAAATATTGGAATATTCCGCAGAGCCCCTGTAAGCCAACCGTGGTACCTTGAGACGCCACAGCACACACTTTGGGAACAACTGAGTTAATTTAAAAATGTCAAAGTCATGTAATTATAATTTTTAAAATTCTGTTTAATAGAAAATCTTTACATATTTCTATAGACATAAATGTAACACTTCAGACTGCCAAATATCATAAAAATATTTTTTTGATAATATTTACACTTTCCTTTGCACATACATATTATACAACCACTTGAAAATACATATTTTTAAAGGAAATGTATTTTTATATATTTGGAAAATATCACATTATAATTTCTCATGCCCTATTTCGAAACAATCTAACTTTTACTAAAAAAAAAGGAACATCAAAAGAGAAAAAGTGTACTTTTTACATATTTAAATAAGAAAAAAAGCAATGTGTTTATCGCTTTTATTTTTGACAGTCAAATGATACAGTCGAAAAATCATTAATTTTTGTTTATAAAACATATTTCAATAAATGTGTGATTTATAAAATGGTGTTTTATTTTTTTTTTTAGAACATGCTTTATTATTATTTCTTGAAAATAAAATTTTAAATACGTTTCATAAAGAATGGTTGAATTTTCAAATAGTTTTTTCACTTACAATTTTGCTGTAAATAAGCGGTGAACGTAGGCATTGAAATAGCACCTTACATATTTGTTTTTCTAGTATATAGCAAGAAAATATCCTTACTATATTCTAAGATATTTCCTTAAGAAAAAGTATGGTATGTTGAAGGGGGTTTTATTTTTAAGGGGCGTATGTTCACTGTAGTGCAAGAAATCATCTCTATGTACCAACTTTCCGTATTAGCCTGACTATAGGGTGAGATTTTTATTTAAAAAGGCGACACGTAAACACGGGTCGCCTTATATTCGAGTCACAAACATAGTGGGTAACAATAAATTCACTACTCGCGATTAGTATGACTTGATGAATGCACATTACTCAAGAAAAGTATTCCGGGGGCCTAAGAAAGGACGATTTGAATCGATTGATAGGAAGGTAGCAGACTGCATCATGGAAATACGCGGAAAGGGGTTCCCCATAACAAGAGAAGCATTGCAGTTGAAAGCTTGTGAAATTGCAAGAAACAAAAATATACCAGAAGATAATTTTAAAGCTAGCATGGATTGGTGCAGACGAATGATGGTTTGATATGGGTTGAGTTTGCGGCGACGTACAACTTTAGTGCAGAAATCATAATGGTGAGGGAAATGTTTTTTTCTCCAAAATGCAGATTAAAAAATAGGGGTCGCCCTATAGTCAGGCCAATATGGTAAATAACAAATGTGATGGCTAAATACTCAGTGACACACGGTTTAGAGATATTGAATCAATTTAGTAGCACAGTGGATACATTTTCGGCGCCTCCTAGGACTCCTGGAGAAGAATCCTTAGTATTCTTCCTTATGAATAAAAAGTCAGACCCACATTATTTAACAGGAGAAATCCGTATAATGTGGAGGTAAAAAAAATGTGTATCATTTACCAGGTCTGTAAATATGAAACCGGAATTTGCTCATATTGGGTTGATGCAAAAGTAATGATCGTTTTTTACATATACAATTAAACATTTTTTTTTTAGATTTGTAATATTCATTTAATCAATTTTATAATTTCCATCAGTTCTTATAACCTTCTCCCATCTTTCTATCAACTTATTAATACCATTAGTGTAAAATTCCGTGGATTTTGATGCGAAAAATGTAGTAAGGGATGTTTTTACCTGCTCTATTGTATCAAATTTTTTATCATTTAAAATTTTTTGCAGCGATCGTAATAAATGAAAATCGGAAGGAGCAAGATCTGGACAATACGGTGGATGCTTGATAACATCCCAATTCAACTCATTTAGCTTGTATTGGGTCATCAAAGCCACATGTGGTCACGCGTTGTCGGGATGAAACACTACCCCTTTTCTGTTTACCAATTCTGGTCTATCCTTTTGAAGGGCGATGTTCAATTTGGATAATTGCTGACAATATCGTTCTGTTGTAATTGTCTGATTGCGTTCCAAGAGTTCAAAATACACAATACCCTTACAATTCCACCAAACACAAAGCATTACTTTTTTTGATGGATTTCGGCCTTCGAAGTTGTTAATGGGGCTTGTCCAGGTATAGCCCAATGTCTTTTTCTTGTCACGTTGTTGTACACGACCCATTTCTCATCTCCTGTTACCAAACTATGCAAAAAAGGTCCATGTTTTTGTCTCGCACTCAAAGCAAAGCACGTTGAAACATGATCCAATAAATTGGCAGCCGACAATTGATGAGGTATCCAAACGTTGTACCGCGAAATCATCCCCATACGCTTCAAATGTCTTAATACGGTTGTTTGGTTGACTCCCATCATCGACGCGATCTCCCTGGTGGTTAGACGCGGATTTGTGTCAATTATGACTTTTAACTTGTTGTCATCAGACTTCAATGGCCACCCGGTACGTGGTTTATCAAATAGTGAAAAATCCTCAGATCGGAATTTTGTAAACCATCTTCGTACCTGTCGAACTTTGATGACATCTGCTCCATACACGCCGCAAATGTTTTTGGTTGCCACACTCGCGGTATTGTCTTTACGGAATTCATAAAGTAAACAATGACGTAAATGCACTTTATCGACTGACATTTTGAAAAAATACAAGGGCTTTTCACTGTACTCTGGCCAGGCCAAAACTGAATAGAAAGTAGAGGGAAAGCATCCTTTATACAATGGAATCATTTAAAAGAAGATACTATTCATCATTTCTTACCTGGGATCATAAAAAACGATCATTACTTTTGCATCAACCCAATAGATGGCTCAAGTCAATGTAGTGACTGTTAAACCGCGTCATTGGCGCCTTTTTCTTGTGTTTACATTTGGCAAAGACTTAACTCACAACAATACAAGTTTAATACAACTATATATGTTTTCATAGCGTTGAACATGTCTGTTTTTGTGCCTGAAAACTATGATTCGCAGACAGCATTGATTTTCTGTTATCATTTGAAAAAAACTGCTGCAGAATCGCATCGAATGCTTGTCGAAGCTTACGGTGAGCATACTCTTGGTAAATCACAGTACAAAAGAAAATCATTTCTCCATCATCTAATTGTGACTGGCGATGAAAAATGGATATATTTCGAGAATCCTAAGCGTAAAAGATCATGGGTAACTCCAAACAAACCAGCGACATCGACTGGAAGGCCAAATCGCTATGGACGGAAGACAATGCTCTGTGTTTGATGGGATTAGAAGGGTGTTATCTATTATGAGCTGCTAAAACCTGGCAAAACCGTTAATACTGAACGCTACCGACAACAAATGATGGATTTGAACCAAGCATTGCGTGAAAAACGACCAGAATATCAAAAGAGGCAACACAAAGTGATTTTGCTTCATGACAATGCACCATCGCAAACAGCAAAACCGGTCAAGGAAATGATTGAGGCGTTTAGTTGGCAAATACTTTTACATGCGGCTTACTCACCAGACTTGGCTCCATCCGATTACTACTTATTTGCATCGATGGGACACGCACTTGCTGAGCAGCGCTTCACTTACGAAAATGGCTCAATGATTGGTTTGCCTCAAAAGAGCAGCAGTTTTTTTGGCGTGGCATCCACAAATTGCCAGAGAGATGGAGAAAATATGTAGCATGCGATGGGCAATACTTTGAATAAAATATTTTTTACTATTTTCATACAATAAATGTGTATTTTCTATAAAAAAAATCCGGTTTCATATTTACAGACCTGGTTTCATATTTACAGACCCTATAATACTTTTAATTTGATTTGCTTCGCCATTTTGAGCAAATAATTATAATGGGAGGAAAGCTGATGGTCAACTAGTTATCAGAAAATGAATAAAGTCAAAAGTGGTTTTCAATACACTAAAAAAATATGGAAACTACACCATCAAAACCGATGCATTGAGTGAAGATGAGAATCGACCAGGTTTTTTTTCAATATAAGAGATATTATATATTATTTATAGTTAAGACATTAACATTGCGGAGGTTTAAAGACATTGTAATTTGTTTTATCAAATACTGTTTATTCCACTTTTTGTAACGGTATAACCCTACCGGTTTCAAGGCTTTCACCTCATCATCAGGGGAGCGCAAACAAGACTTAATTCTGTTTGAACTGATACCGAGATACACACTTTTAACGGTAAACATTCGGGTTGAGGGAGGCATGGGACAACCTCGGCGAGCAGCGGAGAGATTCTTGGGATATATGTGTTTTACAGATGTTCACCTCGATGCACCGACTTAGAATTTTCTAGGGCCTCTATAATCTGTTCAATTTATTTCCGTTACTACTGATATGTTAGAATTTGGCATCATCAATAGAAAATGTATGGTTTTCACGGTGACAATGATTAGCCATTTCAGAATAAATTCACAAATCCTCAAAGTGGAATAAACAGTGTTTGATAAAACAAATTACAATAAGAGATATTTTAAGCCATTCACCTGAAATATGTCTCATTTGATATATAAAATAAACATGGCCTTAAAAGAAATCAAAATATCGGCTTCTTCTTAAATAAAAATTGTGAAGAAAAGCTAACTAGCTGAAAAAAACATATTCATAACTAGACTGGTAATTCAGCAAGGTTTGGACGAACTTCACAATAAGACCATATTCATAACTAGACCGTGGTCATTCCGCAAGGTTTGCACGAACTTCACAATAAGACCATATTCATAACTAGACTGTGGTCATTCCGCAAGGTTTGCAACGAACTTCACAATAAGGCCATATTCATAACTAGACTGGTCATTCCGCAAGGTTAGCACGAACTTCACAATAAGGTCATATTCATAACTAGACTGTGGTCATTCCGCAAGGTTTGCACGAACTTCACAAAAAGGCCATATTCATAACTAGACTGTGGTCATTCCGTAAGGTTTGCAACGAACTTCACAATAAGACCATATTCATAACTAGACTGTGGTCATTCCGCAAGGTTTGCACGAACTTCACAATAAGACCATATTCATAACTAGACTGCGGTCATTCCGTAAGGTTTGTACGAACTTCACAATAAGGTCATATTCATAACTAGACTGTGGTCATTCCGCAAGGTTTGCACGAACTTCACAATAAGGTCATATTCATAACTAGACTGTGGTCATTCCGCAAGGTTTGCACGAACTTCACAAAAAAGCCATATTCATAACTAGACTGTGGTCATTCCGTAAGGTTTGCAACGAACTTCACAATAAGGCCATATTCATAACTAGACTGTGGTCATTCCGTAAGGTTTGCAACGAACTTCACAATAAGGCCATATTCATAACTAGACTGTGGTCATTCCGCAAGGTTTGGACTAACTTCACAATAAGGCCATATTCATAACTAGACTGGTCATTCCGCAAAGTTTGCACGAACTTCACAATAAGGCCATATTCATAACTAGACTGTGGTCATTCCGCAAGGTTTGCACGAACTTCACAAAAAGGCCATATTCATAACTAGACTGTGGTCATTCCGTAAGGTTTGCAACGAACTTCACAATAAGGCCATATTCATAACTAGACTGTGGTCATTCCGCAAGGTTTGCAGGAACATCACAATAAGGCCATATTCATGACTAGACTGTGGTCATTCCACATAAGAACTCGAAAGAGATAATCACTATTTGTCAGATTTCACCCGATCGGATCAGTAATAAATTTTGACTGAAAATAATAAAAAGGCACTTTTATATTGTGCCATTTAGAAAGCAGACTCTCCTCAAAGGTGCTCTAACTCAGGATTCTAATCCACTATTATTGACAGATTAAAAATATTACAAAATGAATACATACTCATATAAGTTGAGTGTTAGGATAGAAAGGCGATGACTACAGTCATTAGATTAGGTACCTCCCAATATCTGCATGTTTTGTAGAAAAATATTGACGAAGAAATAGGGACAACAGAAGCAATTTTGGATAACACAACTAAAGGTGGAGTGGACGTCGTAGATCAACTATGCATTAAATACAACGTAGCCAGAAATATTCGTAGATGGTCGTTTTCATTTTCCCTTCTTAATATAGTAAGTATACATTTGGGTATAATTTACCTTGGAAATAAAAACATTACGAAAAGTAGATGATTGACCTGAATTTTGAAATAATTAGTCTTGCCATATGAATCAAATAACATTGTTCAAAGTAAATAAACTTTTTTATATGTGAAATATTCAGGAGATTTTTGGCTATTCTTTCAATCTTGAAGATTAGGGAATAATTCAAAGTTATATATCTCTCAAGCAGTTTAAATTAATGTAAAATATTGCTTAGTATGTGTAACGGGAAAATCAAGGATTATTGTCATTTGTTTTATCAAACACTGTTTATTCCACTTTTTTGTAACGGTATAACCCTACTGGTTTCAAAGCTTTCACCTCATCATTAGGGGTGCACAAGCAAGACTGAATTCGGTTTGAACTGGTACCGAAATCCACGCTTTGAACAGTTGGGGGCTGAGGGAGGCATGGGATAACCTCGGCGAGATTCTTGGTATGTGTTTTCCACTGACTTAGAAATTTCTAGAGTCTCTAATCTGTCAATGATTATTCTTAAATGCTTACCTTGGAGTAGAGGATTGGATTTTTAGTAATGAAAAGATGGCACAGTATAATTCAACTAATAAAGTTTTTATTACAATTTGACTCAACAAAATAAATACAAAAGAAATTGACTAAAAATCACATTTATTGTCTCTTCTTTTTTTCTTTTACTGCTTTGGTATTTGTTTTCGATTGTCCGCCACTGAAATAAGTCGTGATGACTTCAGACATCTCTGGAATATTCTGCATTTTAGTGAAACTACTCAATTGTTCCATTTCCTTCTTTGTTTCCGGATCGTTCATCATCTTGGGCAGAATCATGATGAGTACCAGGGGCAGTACCATCATCAATACCATTGGGTTGAACAGGAAATCTGTGAGTCGCCATTGTTCACGAACTTGAAAATATTTAAATCTCGAGAGAGCTTTCATTTTAAGAGGATAAGGTACTTGAATAACTAAAGTAGTTTGGATGTGATTCACTTTTCTTGCTCTAAATTTCCCTTTTGAATTAATTTCTACCCTTACAGGTTCGTACATATAGTCAGGGTTCACTACTTCTACAATATATGAGCCTGAAGGCACATTACTGATGATAAATGATCCATCCTGCTTTAGGAAGCCGATGTATTCTCCGGAATTGACTTGGATTTTAGTTTCACTTTGCCAATTTATGGGCTCGAACGTGTCTGGAGGATAAACTTTGCCTTCAATTATATATCTGCCATTTCCGAGATCTTCTTCAACCGACACGTCGGCTGAATTTATGTGACAAAGTGAAAATTGCACGTAACAAAGAAATATTAATAGTTTCTTCATAATTATTTAAAATATGTGATAAATAAAAAGTACTTCACGGCTCGGAGCGAAGGAATCTGTCAATCCACAAATTCTGTCAATAAAAAGGTGTCATGGGTTCTCTATTCTCTATCACTTTGTGATGATATTAAAGTTGATTAGAGTGTGAAATACTTAAAATGAAATACTTCACCAGTTCACAGTCCAATATTCCAACAATGTCACTTATTGCCACAACAAAAAAACATTTAAAAAATTAGAAATCGAATAATTTAATTTTCAGTTGTGAAGCTAATATTAAACCATTTGAATTTAGAAGGATATATAATTTATTTTTTAATTAACTCTAATTTTTCTATGAAGGAATTGTTTTTTTATATATAGTAGAGTAATGAATTATGGGTTTTGGCAATAAAATATTATTAATTGTACATTACACCATTTATTAATTGTAACAAGGAAATATGAAGCAATTTAAACAAAAATAAAAAACTGGGAATACAACGCCATAAAAATATTAACATTTTTGGTGGATATTCTATTACTATAAACAATATAATGTTTACTTTTGATCCCTGTCAGAATTCTCTTTTTAATTATTTTTCTATATGTTTTAATATTTATACTTTCATATGCCTAATGTATTTTTTAAAACAAATATCGTTACTTGACATATTACTCAACAATACTAAATTTAATATTTATCTTTCAACGCTTCCTATATCCTCCTAAATTATCTTCTTCTCGCACTCCTCGCACGCTTATCTTCTCGCACGTCAGCTTTCTGTAAATTTACTAATAAATAAAATACCTTTCTCATCCTACTTGTAGATGATAATTATTTAAATGGTTTTAATGGGGTATAACAGTATATTTTAGTATTCCACTTTATTTAAGTTACAAATAAATGATTTCGTTGAAAGTGTACGTGTGTTGAATATGCTTAAAAATAATTATATTAATAACAAAGTACAGTCTTATATTCTTCTTCTTGAATAATTTACTGTTGATGATTTGTACTCGGAGTATCGGTTCGATTTATGAACACCTCACTCTTTCGTCGAACATTGTGAAACAGACGTAGGATGTTCGGATATTTTGGGTGGTGGAGAAAACAACGGTATTATAGAGGAAAAGATAGAAGTTTGTACATATATTAATGTTATAAAGTACAAATACGTTACATACTAATATTTTTATGTCACTCACGTTTATATATACATGTATGTGTACAAAGAAAAAGGATAGAGATATTTACATAAATATAAATATTTTATATTATAATACACTACGCAGATGAGGGCAGGAGAATAACGCTGTGATTTGTTTGATACATATTTTAAATATATAAATATTGGGGGTAGATAATTTTGAATAGATAGATAGATACGCGATTTCTAGTAGTAATTTTCAACTTTAAGTTGCGTTTAATTACGCAATTTTTCTTTTTTGTGTCAGTGATTTAAGGAATACCTATTCCATTTTTGTGTCATGTGTGTGATTATGTTGTTTATCAGTTAATATTGAATAATGGCCGTGAACTCCTATGTATGGAGTACTCGCCAAAGTGGTGTACAATCTTATTATTTTAAGATTTTCTATCCATAGAAAAACAAAAGATGAATGACGGCTGAAAATGTGATTCTATGGTTAAAAATTGCATTTCATTCGCACATATCCTGTCATACCGAAAGTTTTGTTTGTTAATAAAGTTTTTGATTTTAATACGAGACCATGGCATCCTCTGCAGTGGATTCTGTGAGAGAAAAATCTCTTCAAGATTACCGTAAGAAATTAATGGAACACAAAGAAGTGGCTTCAAGATTAAAAGATAGTAAGTTTACGTATAACCCCTTTTGTCTTTTATGTTTGAATTACTTACTTATTTTATTAAGTATTCATCACTTATTTAAGTTATTTTTTAATTTTCAGTGAGAGAACAACTTAAAGATTTGACTAAGCAATACGATAAAAGTGAAAATGACTTGAAAGCTCTCCAAAGTGTAGGACAAATTGTTGGAGAGGTATTGAAACAGCTAACTGAAGAGAAATGTGAGTTTATTTTTCATTTCGTACACAAGTTACTTTCCTTAAATTTTAGATCATTTTCTTTTCATAAGCAGTACAAATCGCTTGAGAGCCATTAACGTTCAAATACTTTTTAACTTAAAAGCATATTATTTCATAATATAAGCAATCTATTCATTTTTATGAAAATTATATTAAAGTTGATTATATATTGGATTCAGTATACATATATTTGGCCCACCCCGTCAGGGAGACGGTGTGATGTATGTATATATAAATATTTTTAATGCCTCAAGTGTTGAATGTATCTTCTAAGTTGTACAAATACATTATCACAGTAGTAAAAATTATGAATAGAGATTCTCTTGTAGCCATTTAGCTCTTTTTACACTTTTTCAATATTATTCTTTAATTGGCAACCTCTATGGCTTAGTTAGTAAAACACCTGTATGACTTCTGATCAGGTGATTGTGGATTTATTTTTTCGTTAATACACAGATTTTTTTTCTTCGAGTTCCTGCCGGGTTTTTACTTAAGGCCTGTTTGAGATCTTTCTGGTTGGTTGCAAGAGATTGCCACACAGCAATAAACCCACCAGGTTGTACTGTATGAACAAAAGCATAATACAACAGTAAAATAGTTTTTTTATATAGCCTGTTGAGTTATTGTCATCTGAAAAGTCCTTGTATTGATCATTTATTATTTTATTATTTATCATCACTTTCACGTAAGGTTTGCAGAGAGAACGAATTGTTTAATTTTATCGTAGTACACATCTTTTGTCTCGACATATTGTTAAGCATAATGTCCTATTTTTAAGACTTCACTATAACAGAATTTGATTTATTTTCTGACGCTTTGTTTTTCTAGAACTTTCCAAACTTCTACATTTTGCTTATTGATCTATTTTATATCAATATTTTTGTAGTTATGAAATTAAATTGATTTATTTAACACTTGCAAGTATTCATCTGTAGAGTTTGTACTCTGCAATACTTCAACTATCCAGGATTTCTTTAAAAAAAGTTTTTGTATTTTTTTCTCAATTGTTTTACATAATAAATTATCCGATATTGCTGCATGTATTGTACTTCAATATTTCATGAGTTACATAGCACTTTCAAAGTAACTATGGTCACTAATTAAAACAGTGATATAATGGGAGGTGCATGGCCGCACGGTAACATACTGGACTTCTGTCAATTCGAACCCCGCGTTGTGCTTCTTCCCTCGAATGACACGGGTACTTTTTCCGCCTAGTGTTCGAGGGTATAAGGATACCTAAGACTTCGGTCATATCTATTCTTTAAAAAAAAAATGGTTAGCATTCTACAATAGATACACTTTCTAACACCAATTAGTGGTGGGTCCAGACAGTTTTTTTTTCTTCATATTCTTTTATCTTCGTTTATTATTGTTCTGGTCTAAGTGAAATTGTTTTTTGTTAATTATTTCAACGGTGCTACAGAAATGACTTTTACTTTTTGCTTTAGTGACATGTCCAATCTATTCAAATGCATTATGTACTTAAAATAAATTCCCACCCAGATAAGATTTTCATCTTTTTTAATGTCGATCCAGTCATAGTGAAAGCCACAAATGGTCCCCGCTACGTGGTGGGTTGCCGCAGACAGCTGGACAAGAGCAAACTTCGCGGCGGCACCCGAGTGGCTCTAGACATGACCACCCTCACCGTTATGAGGCACCTCCCCCGTGAGGTGGACCCCCTGGTGTACAATATGAGTCACGAAGATCCTGGAGACGTCACTTACTCTGCCATCGGTGGTCTACAGGAGCAAATTAGGGAGTTAAGAGAGGTAAATTATGTATTGATGTACATTTCACCAACTAGATGAATTCATTGTCATATTTCAAGAGAGAGTAGGTAATATAATAAATATGAGATATTGTAGAAGTTGTATGAGAAAGTGTACAGATCTAACGGAGATGTAAGTTGTAATTAGATTGAATTATCTTGATATAAATACAATAGATAATCTCTCATAAAATTACTCAAAAAACCGCTTGTTTATTGACTGCTTCTTAGAAGAGTCGAACAGTGGTAGACTGTTATTTAAATAGGCCCAGGAAATCTGTTGAGACTGATCCTTTTTTCTATGTCAAATACTTTACGTATGCATTATGTTTTATTCTGATAAAGAAAATCTGTGCTCAACTCAATATTATAATTGAACTATCACTAACGTCTGCGTGATCTTTCCATTGCCCACTAAGGGCTGATCAAATGTGTTTTGTTTTATTTACTTCTTCTTAGGCTTTCTATAGACTCTCAAGAGTCTGTTACTGCAGGATTGTCCTCCTGTGATGCTGAGCTCCAGCTATCTCTCCATCGTTTTGGGGGTCTCCCTGGTGGACGCCGTCCATCCGGCACCCCATGCAGAGCTATGTATGGAATTCTTGTGGAATTCATTCTCTGTACATGTTGGTACCAGTATCGTCGACGCTGTCGTCCCCATCTGACCACATCTTGGACCTCACAGACCTCTCGGATTGTGGTGTTCCTTACTTCTTTATTTACAATTTAGTTTATTTAAAACTATAAACTGAATATTTAAGCCCCCCGGGCAATTCCTGGCAGCCCACCAGCCCAGATCGTCGCTGGTTTTCAATATGTTAACTACATTTGGAGTACATGTGCATCATAAGTTATATTTTGTTAATATCGACACATTTGAACACCAAATATTTAGTCAATTTAAACCCCAGTAAACCATAATTTCAAATATCTGAACGAATATTGTAAGAAAATCGGAAAAGGTATTACGAAACAGCATTATATCCTTGGTTTTTTAAAATAAGTTGATGATAGCTATCTGTTATTTTGACATACATAAATACGAGTAGTATTACTAAATTGACAAAAATAGATTATTTCACTGAAACTGTAATACGTAGTGGGAACAAAATGCTTTTTTTTGGGGAATTGAGCAAATAGATTTATCCTGTTATGATAATCACGTTTTTGGAGTGATGCTAAAAATAATCAGATGTGCCCTTGGAGTGACATTTGTTCAGAGTTGCTAAAATTAATCAGACCCTTGAAGTGGTATAGGTCAATAAACGGCACTGTGAATAAATAATTATATGTTGTTTATAGTTAAGGCATTAACACCGAACATCTGTTGAACAGTTATATCCCAAAAATCTCTGCTCTTGGCCGAAATCATCCCATGCCTCCCTCACCCCTCAGCCCCCAACCGTTGAAGCGTGTATATCGGTACCAGTTCGAACAGCATTTAGTCTTGTTTGCGCTCCCCTGAAGATGAGGTGAAAGCCTTGAAACCGGTAGGGTTATACCGTCACAAAAAAGTGGAATAAAGTGTTTGATAAAAATAAATTACAATAAATAATTATAGATAAACCTTTACTAATGAATTAATTTCCAGGTTATTGAGCTGCCGTTGATGAATCCCGAGTTGTTTGTCCGTGTGGGCATCACTCCCCCTAAAGGCTGCCTGCTCTATGGTCCCCCAGGTACCGGAAAGACCCTTCTGGCCCGTGCTGTGGCCAGCCAACTGGATGCTAACTTCCTCAAGGTGGTCTCTAGTGCCATTGTAGATAAGTACATCGGTGAGAGTGCGCGTCTCATCAGGGAGATGTTCAACTATGCCAGAGACCACCAGCCGTGTATCATATTCATGGATGAAATTGATGCTATTGGTGAGATATTTCCTTTTTTATACTTTTTCTTCATAAGTGAAAATAACATCTCAATATGGTGTCCATAAGATATAGAAAAAAGCTTGAAAACTTTGATTAACATGTTTTCCCGATGATGACCTACGGTGTCAAAATCAGGACGCATGTACAGGGGAGGTTGGAGAAGAAATGCGAAGGATCAAGAGAACTGGTGTGATGATAGAGAAGCCTAAATGCATGCAATGAGAAGAATATGTAGTGTTTCGATGAATGACAGAATAAGAATGAGAATGAATGTGAGCCAAAAACTGACGTGTTGAGTAGTGCGAAAAAAGAACACATTGAAGTGAGGTGAGGTGGGCATGTTGATTGAATCGGAGATGACTGGATCGAGTGATTGAAATTTTGAAAGAATAAAAAGTAAGAAAAATAGATGGAACTCTATGAGAAGATATGTATGGATGTAGAGGGAGGCGAAGGAATTATGTCGTGATAAGAAAATTTGGCACTCTGCCCTCTCTGATTACCTCAACGGGGAAATGTATCCAGAATTGGCCACTGGGCCGACAATGATGATGGAGATGGATAAAGAAACAACTGGTTATCGGAACATGCCAATTTGACCACACTTGGTGTTGTGTGATGGTATCAAATGACATTGAAACAGAATGACTATTCTCAGTCTTAGTTGAGTTGAAATTCATCATATTGCGTTATTTTAGTAGAGTAATAATGATAATTAAACTTTTATTTAACTTCCTCTAAGAATCAAACCTAAAAACCGCCGGTTGAAAGACAAGTGTTACTTAGCTACATAGGTTGCCAATAAAAATAATACGTACTCCTGTATTAAAATTAATGTATTATATTTGCTCGCAGGTGGCAGAAGATTTTCTGAAGGCACATCGGCAGATCGTGAGATTCAACGTACTTTGATGGAATTGCTAAATCAGGTATACTCGTACTTTTCCCTTTGTCAGTCATTTTATTAATCATGATCCCTAGATCTTTGACTTTTCCTTAAGCAATAATGAATTCTTGCTCAGTGGGTTGTTCGTCGTTGCTGGGCCTCGTAGTCGAGGATCCCCTCGCCACTCCAACGTCAATCTTGAACCGTTCTTCTGCGTCGATCGTTTGATCTTCTGTGAGAAAACAGCCCGATCCTAGATGCGCACTCCCGCAAATGTCACAGATATGTGGATTGGACATGGCTCTGTGCATCACCTCCTAAAATGCACACATCTTGTTGCTTCCCATATAATTCTTTATTGCAAAATTATCAAATTTCGATAGGAAGAGTTAGAAGAAAGTATATGATTCTTAGGGTGCTGTTTTTGGTGGAAGAATATGTGTGGATCATATGTTTTCATTGCGCATGCTAGTGGAAAAAAATATAGTGAAAGTTAAGAAACTTTATTCTGCATTTGTCAGGGAACAAGCTCTGCAAAGTTTTGAAAGATTATAGTGTTGAATGCAAACTCATTTGTGGTATAGCATCATTGCGTGTGGAACCTGCTTTAGAGAGAATGGTGTGTTCACTGAGTGTTTTGAAATTACAAACAGTGTAAAACTAAGATTGTATTATGTCACCTTGGTTATTTATATCTATTTAAATTCATGCATCAAGGAGATACTAATAATGTTTTTTACATCTAATTTTATTGAAGCATTTGAGCAATTGCACAGCAAGTGTGATAAGATGTTGGTTCCTACGTTACATTAATGGTAACTTTGATATATGGGAGTGAAATGTGAATTTAGAAAAATAATTAAAGTATGCAAATAAATACTGTAGAAATACATGCATTAAGAATATGTGATGCAATGTGTATATAATTCGAATTGAAGTAATTGACTAGAGACTGATGTAATAATCAGAATGAAGAAAAGCACTTTGAGGAAGGTCAGGAATGTTGAAAGAATGAATAATGAAACATTCATAAAACAAATCTAATGTTTTATACAGTGTATGTTTTTAGATCAAGTTAATGAAATTTTGAAAGATGGAAGGGTATCAGAGAAACCTAAGAAAAGTGTGGAGTTTGCTTATTTAGACGGGAAAATGGCGTGTTGGTATGTATGTATTATTTTTCTTTTGGTTTTTTTGCACATTCATGTATGAGCATTCGTGCTTTATTCAATTTCTGAATTTTGATCTCCAGATGGACGGCTTCGATTCTCTCGGCCAAGTGAAGATAATAATGGCTACCAACCGACCCGACACCTTGGATCCCGCTCTCCTCAGACCTGGCAGGCTGGACAGAAAGATCGAGATTCCATTACCTAATGAACAAGCCAGGTATATAACATTTATATTTATTCAAGCTCCTAACTGAAGCGCAATATGCTAGGCACAAAGCATCTTCAATCTGCCACATTTCTTGCTGTATCCTGAGAATTTTTGAAAAAATAAACTTCATATCTCTTCAATAAAGATCTTGGTTCTTGTGGTGTAATGAGGGAGGTGCTCACACCATGATCAACTATCCAGCCGTGACCAATAACATTTTACAGTTCCACATCAACAACTAATAATGCATAAATACTTTTCGATCCCAGTCTCCATTACATTTATTATTTAACTCACTTGTATACAAAATATACTATAACTGTTACGAAGGCGCTTTATAATAATACTTCATTTGTTTTGGGAAGATTATTATAAAATTTTATACATTATATGTTGTTTTCATTGGGGATTTTCCTCTGTAAGAATTTGCAGAACTGAAATTTTTCCAAAAATATGTTAAGTTGATTCTACTCTATAATTGACAGTGTGGCGTCCATATGCGCGGTCAATGACCGACGAAATAACCTTTGCATTCCTTAACAATTTGAAACAAACAAGTACAAAGTCCACACGCCGGTCATTCAACTCACCATCATACACGGAGCGCATTCCATGCAAAACAGTAACATATGTTTAGCCTTTCCCTTCTTGTGCTAAAAAAAATCAGCGCGTTCCGGTGCTATGTATTCAATACACATCAATACAAAAATGAGTGATTTAAAATCAGAAAAATAAGAATATTTATAGTCAATCGCTTAAATTTATTAAATTTGAAGTCAAAAGTGATAATAATTGAAATTTAATAGCTGAAAACATGAAAAAAACATCAGTCGACGTTCACAAAACGGGCGAAGAGACCACCTCAAATGGATGCCCGAGAGCTACTGAAGCGAGGGAACTGAGATTCTATTTCTTACATTCCCATATACCGAAGTAGAGTGAGACGTGAATAGCGTCGCTTCCTCACCCATAGCGGATTTTTAGAATGAATATACCTACGTCACACACTGGCACACGTTTGATTGTATTGGTTAATGTATTCCCGATTTTCACAAAATATGTCTGATGTGGCCGATAAGTGCTAATTATTATTAATATTATTTTTTCATTCAATGCGTAAATGTATTACGGAGGAATACCTAAAATCTGAACCCAGTATTTATTATATTTATAGAGATATTAAAGTTTTTAGAAGCAATGTGTACTAGTTACACATCACAGGGAAAGAAGGGTTGAAAAATATTTCGAAAATAAAGAATATGAATCTTATATTTATTTTTAAGTTTTGACTATTGGAATGAAGAAAATTTTTGTTATATTTCTACATGTGATTTTTTGCACACGTTTTTTTCTTAATAGGTGTATAAAAGTGGTGGAAAGAAAGTGTCACATGGTAATAAGTCCTCCAGTTTGTACTGTATACAGCAGAAGATAAATACAATACTTAACAGATTTTTATAGAAGCTTAGATCAATTATTCTGACTGACAACCGTCTTTCTAATTCGTATGCGTGTTCTTCCAAATTTAAAATAAAATAAACAAATTTTGTTTATTGTAATTTGTTTAACCCTTCCCTTACGGTGCTAAAATTGAAACGCGCGCTCCGGCGTTGGGTAGTGAGTACGCGATAAAAAATTAGCGATTTTAAATCGGAAAAATAAGAACATTCATAGATAATCCCCTTAATTAATTATAATTTAAGTTAAAAATTATAATAATTGAGGTTTATTTGCTGAAAACATTAAAAAACCATCTGGCAACGCTCACGAAACGGGCGTAGGTCTAATCTGGTTACAAGCCCAAAAGCTACTGCGGCGCGGAGCGGTAGTGGCTTACGCTTGCGACGATTGAGACAATTGAGCTCCTCGTAATTCAGTGAAGTATGCAAGAGTGAGATGCGAATATAGTGTCGCGCTTCCCGCATACTCTTCACCTATCGTCAAGACGAGGCACTCACAGCGTTTAAATGCGAATTTGTTTCCGATCTTCACAAAACACCTACGATGTAGTCGATAAATTCTGATTATTATTAATATTATTTTTTAAATCAATGCGTATATATATTATGGAGGAATACCTAAAATCTTAACCTTGTATTTATTATATTTATAGAGATATTGATGGTTATTAGAAGCAACGTGTAGAAGATACCCAACACAGGGAAGGAAAGGTTAAGCAAACACTGTTTATTCCACTTTTTGTAACGGTATAACCCTATAAATGGATCTTGGAGAGTGAGATATAATGAGGAGTTATACACCATATACAAAGAGCCCAACATCATAAAATACATCAAAATTGGGAGGCTACGTTGGGCGGGGCATGTAGCAAGAATGGGAGAAGAGGAAATGCCTAACAAAGTACTCTTTTCCAAGCCCCAAGGAAGACGTAGCGTGGGTAGACCGAGGCTTAGGTGGATGGATGGGGTGCAGAATGATGCAAACGTGATTGGCATCAGGGGCTGGAGGAGTGCATCCCAGGATAGGGGGGAATGGCAGCGACTGCTGGAGGAGGCCGGGGCCCACAATGGGCTGTAGCGCCATTGATGATGATGATGATGATGATAACCCTACCGGTTTCAAGGCTTTCACCTCATCATCAGGGGAGCCCAAAAAATGGAATAAACAGTGTTTGAATAAACAAATTACAATGTCTTTAAACCTTCACAATGTTACTGCCTTAACTATAAATTTAATATAATTTATTTATTAAATTACAGACTTGAAATTCTCAAGATCCACGCTGGCCCCATAGCAAAACACGGAGAGATTGATTACGAGGCTGTAGTGAAACTGTCTGATGCATTCAATGGAGCTGATCTGAGGAATGTTTGCACTGAGGCTGGCCTTTTTGCTATCCGAGCCGAGAGAGAGTACATTATTCAGGTAAATGTTACTGTTTACATTTTGGTGACATAAAGAAACTTATTCCGAGTTTGCCACTTCGCTGTTCTTTTCAATCCCTCTAGTTCCAAACAGAAAAAAACTGCATTTATTAAATTGTCATAAATGTAGGAATTAAATTAAAAAAACTGCATTTATGTAAATTGTCATAAATAAACTTCTTTCTAATCAATTTTAGATAGTTTAAATGTGAATTAGGTGTACACTTTCAGCCAAGTTCCTTGTTTTTCTATCACGTTTTTTAATTCACTATATTTCATTTTCTATAAAAGCTAAGGACAAATAAGAAATAACTTAACAATATAAAAATAACTCTTGGAAACCCTTTAAAGTGTGTCAATACATCAAATATGTTCGTAGATGTCAATACATGAAATATGTAGGTTATTTTCCATTAATTGAAAACAATTTTCCAAAGAATTGCCATATTTGGACAATTATCGAGGTTTCGAACCTTATGAAATGTTTTCTTAAAATTATCTTGTAAATTAAGGGTACAACGCTTTTGAAAAGTTTGCCGTCTTCTAAGTAAACTAAATATGGTAAAATATCTATAAATATTTTTGAATGAACGTAAATATATCAATTTTAAAATAACTAAAACGTTCATAAAATTTAAGTTTATACAAACATTTTCTCTTTGTTTCAAAGATTGGTGTATCTACTCCAAAATCCGAACGAAATCGACATACTCGTACATCGATTAGACTTCCGATTTTAGTGTAGATAATTCAGAGCTTGATTTTTCATAATATCAAACGTTGTAGATTTAAAAAAAAATTAATTTCTGCTTGTCACATATCCAAATCACTACAGAATTTATCTAATTCTTTAAGTAGAAGGGTGAAAATTCTACTTGAATTTATTTGAAGATATTTTTAATGTTTATGTAGACTTTTAACATTGTTTTAGAAATTAAACTGTTTAGTTTTAATGCAAATATACACATTCACATGAATTTAAATCAATCAAGTCTTTTTACACATTCAGTGATGATGCTTATGTAACCTTTTGCTGGGTGCTTAAAATGCCCATCGCTGTTCTATTCTGAATTTATATAGATGAATTAAAAAACAAGCGAGTCCCGAGTTGCTTAACGGTACTGAGAGGGTTTGTAAGGGTATATGACAATGAACTACTATATATCTGCTTGCATTTTTTTTACTATTTTTTAAGAAATTTAAATCTAGGCAAATTTTTTAACACTGGTATGATTTTAAAATAAATTATGAATACATAGAATGAATTTATTTCATAACTTCCACATTCATCTTGTTTTATGGTGTATTCAACTTCTATAATTGTTATCTATACTTGAGAAAATGTAGCATGGTCTATGCGACAGTTCACAAATTTGCCCCAATACAACCTTTTAACGACGTTCAGTAATTTTGATTATTTTATTAACTTGAATATAAGCCTCGATTCTAATAAATAGCAAGTTATTTAGGTAAATACATTACATAAAACTAACAATAATGACAAATTAATACATCTTGTTACAAATTAGCAAAAATGTGTCAGTTTGTTAAAATCAAATGATATTTGGTGACGTTTGTCAAAATTCAATACGTTAGTCTGCATTGGCTAAGGATAGGGTATACGATAATTGAATTTTCGATTTTTTTATGCCTAAAATTAAATGTTCGTAATTAGTATTAATTCATAGTGAATCTTGGCCTATTTAAAGATAGATACAAATCATACAATACATTAGAAAGTCAGTATAATGAAAATTAGGAATTAAAACGTCAGTTTAGAGAAAAACTTTTTCGATTCATAAAAAAACTATTCGATTTGTAAAAAAACACGATTTTACTCCATCCCTTTGAGACATGACATTTCAAATGTCACAGGGACCATCCTACATTTTCTAAAGTATAATACTTCTTATAACTTGTACAAATGTGATTAAGAATAAATGAACACAATACTATTGGTTGCAGGAGGATCTGATGAAAGCCGTGAGGAAGGTCGCAGACAATAAGAAGCTAGAAAGTAAATTGGATTATAAACCTGTTTAAACTCTTTAAATTTTATTTTTTCTAATTAAATTGTAATTCTGTACTACAAGGATTAAAATAAAGTACTCGAAACCTTTTATATTTATTAAATATTATTTATTACATCCTGTAAATAAAAATAAGAATTTGGTGTTCCTGATAAGTTAATCAAAAATAACCTAAGCCTATATTCAAGCTTTAAAGGCAGTTGTAACTATTGATAGACAACACTCGAGCACCTTTCATATAAAGATGAGGCAGTGACATGATGATCTGCTGTCACTAGTTCTCTTCAACATTGCTCTTGAGAATACTGGAATAGAAAACCTATCGCATGGAATTCCGCTTCTATGAGACACCAAACATAACATATTTGGGTATGCAGATGTCATGCTTATGATTCACAATAACCATGATGTCTTAAATACCGTGAACTATATCTTAAAGGACGCTGCTGCTCAAGAAGGATTGAATGTTAACATATATAAAATCAAATATATAGTATGTGCTCTTCAAAGTTAGAAACTATTTAATAAGGTCACCATTCAATTCCATCAAGATAGGAAAGGATGTGATTGACGAGGTTGAAAAGTTCACATATCTAAGCAGTGTTCTCACCAACAAAACAGGTGGGTATTAATATTCAAACAAGGGTCCAAAGTTGAACCAATGCAGCCGCAACACTTCACACACTACTGAGCTGTTGGGCCTTGTCTTGAAATGTCAAACTGAGAATACACCACTCAATCATCTTATCCGTAGTAACATGTGGATCAAGACAGTTACTGAGCTTCGAAAACTAACTAAAATAGACTGCAGGAGAGTGCAAACTGTGATCTAATGAAGAAATTCGAAAACTGACAACGCAACCACTAATTACCAGCGACATAAGGTTGTGATGGTTGATATAGATATGCCATGTATGCAGATGTCAGTTGACACAGTGAACAAAGATCATTATGCAAGCTCAACAACACGGAACGTCTTCTTCTTCTTCCTCATGGTTTAGGTCGTATGACCTGTTTGTGACGGTGGGCTGTCCTGGGATGATGACGTCCAGCTGTCCTACCTTTTCGGCGGCCTTCTTGGTAATTTCCTGCTGTTAGGGTTTTCAGTCTTAGCGATTCTTGCTAGTCTTATATCCTCCATGCGGTCCACATGATCCCTCCAGAAGCGTCTTCTGCTTCTTCCCCACCTCACTATGTCTTCAACACCACAGACAAACCTTATCGTCTCATTTCTGATCTGATCTCTAAGAGTTCTACCTGCGATGGAGCGGAGGGTTCTCATTTCTGCCACTCTTGAGGTTTTTTGTCCTGTTGGTATCGGCTCTCACTTCTATCCCATATGTCATGATGGGGCGGACGCATGTTTTATATATCCTGACCTTACTTTCGGTTAGCATGTGTTTGTTTCTCTATATAACATAGTGTCCTGCAGGCAGCCAGCCAAAGTTGTCGCTTTATTAGTTTGTGGAAGTACTTCACTATATAGGTCACTGTTGCTGGAGGTCAGGAAGAAGGTAACTTGATAAATCAAGAAAGAGACTTAGATAATGTACAGCAGGATATTTTAGGACGCTGGGAGTGGAAAGAGACTGAGAGGTGACATTGAGTAACTGATCCACGTGGAGAATATTCGTATGGGAGGCTCAAGTACTACAGAGTTGTTTGGTCAGCTAAGGTAGGTGGGTAATAATTAAATTTGTAATTTATTTTCGTGGAGTGTTGAGTTGTAGACTAACTTGGATATACGAGTAGGTGTTTTATAGCATTCATGAGTTCTTAATGAAAGAAAGAGGATGAACGAAACAATCCCCTTAAAGGTTTTAAGATGTTTTATTTTAAAAGTAAACAGAAAAGAAAAAAGGTTGATAAATGCTAGATTCTGTACAGATTTTTCTAAAGGCCACAGACATTTAACTAAGGAAGATGATACCAATGAAGACTAAAAGCCAGATGGACGAATTACATTGTAGTGAAGGCAAGAAGAATGGGGTAGATAAGGCGATGAGAAAATCATGGACGCCAATGTTCACTATTCTACCAATAGGTTCTAAGTATAATGACAAACATTTAAGCACTAAAAATGTTCATAAATCAATTAGTCTGGTCCTAAAAAAAAAAATTTGTAAGCGATGCTAGTACTCTGGAATAAATTGGGTAAATGCTGTAAGATGACCTTTTAATGTTAACTATTTCTGGGTTGGTGTGCTAATTGTCTCGAAGAAAATTTGATTTTTTTGTTCAATTCAAAGATCCAATATATTTCGTATGGCTTATCCTCATTTTGACAGTGTTAATGTTATTTTTATTGACGTTATTAATTTCTATTAATAGGGGGATAATTTGCGGGATTTTAATGAAAAATTATAAAAGTTTGTAAATAAATAAACAATTTTATTATTTTACATTATTAAAAGGCAATCATCATCTCAGTCTACGAACATTTCAATAAGTTAAGTTTACAAAAAATTGGATGTACAGGAGTTTTATAAAAATTCATGACATATTGTTGCTGCTGTCCAGTCCAATCATAAATTTTACAGGATATGAAAAATCTACTCATTTGATATATATCAATATAAACTAAAATATCATTTTGGAAAAAAAAGAATCCGGTTATTTTTTTTTTTATTTATTTATTTAATTAACGACACAACAGTGTCTTTATATACAAATGAACATGTGACAGGTTATACAAGTACTTAAAATTATTGACAAATAATACAACTTTATCTTAAACTAACATGAAGATACAAAAAGCAGTAGAATAAATTACAGTCATCGTTTTAAAATTATTTAATAATCTTTGAGAATTTTGTGTGAATTTTATGGATATATATTGAGATATAGAAAACACATGGCCTCATTAGTGGAACGAGATGCAAGTTGCTTTGCAGAATTAAAAGCTTCACACGTGTTGATGCAGGGTTACTCAACTCCAGAGGCAAAATATTGTCCGTCCTTAATATTTGGTTTGTATTACGTTATTTATATTAATAAAGGAGAGCACAAAGTTAGTAGCTATTTCTAAATATTGTTGTAATATTCTGGCGAATACTATATATACTTATATTAAAAATATCTAAATTGTTGCAAAACTCGTTTCCAAGTCTTTGCATAAGAATTATAGAGGAGTTGATTTTATAGTTAGTATAACAATTTTCGGTATAAAAGGGATTGAGCTGTCTTGTGGATCTAGTCGGAATACGAAATGAAATACTTGCAAGTAAGTGAGATGCATCAATCACTGAGTGAATGATTTTGTATAGCAGTACTATATCGGCTGTTTTTCTTCTGTCACACAACTTCAAGAGTTTCACTGCATTTAATAAGTTGGGATAATTTCTTTCTTCATGCGGTATTCCAAGTTTAAAATTTATGAATCTTAGAAATTTATTTTGTACACGTTCTAAAGTTAGTGCATGGGCGGCGTAATGAGGAGACCATATTGATGAGTTGTAGTCAAGGCGACTACGTACTAAAGAGCAGTATAGCAGTTTTAATGTTCGTAAATCAGAGAAATGTTGGGCAGTTCTTAGTACAAATCCCAAGATTTTTGAACTCTCCCGAGTGATTTTGTTCACATGTTCTATAAATGAAAGTTTTTCATCAAATATAATTCCTAAATCCCTTATAGAAGCTACACGTTTTAATATATATTGATTTAGCAAATACTCGTGATTAATTGGATTTTTATTTCTATAAAAACTAATGGACTCGACAGTTAACCTGGATAGTCACAATATTATACTTGACCACACAGAGACTTTTTGAACTTCTACGCAGAGGTCACTGATTCGAACTCCGTGCTGTGTTACTCTTCTCAAAATAATGTGAACATATTTATCGACAAGTATTCAAACGTATAAGGATCAACATTCCCTCTAAGGTGTGCGCGTGTGTGGCCGCACATCTGTTAAAAATTGTCCGTACACATGTTTCCATCTTCCGCACACATCTCAAAGAAAGGAACTTTTAACCATTTTTTTGACACGATGACGCACTAATACTAGAAACTGACCAATCAGCACACAGGAGTTGACTAACACAATCACACACTCTGTGTACCTACGCTATAGTACAATACAGTAACAGATTCTTTCCTTACGCCGTGTGGACTCTACCTACTCGTGTTATGTGACGTATTTCGAATAAAGATTTCATGAATTATCCCTTGTTCAAAGGGCTTGTCTTCGACGCTGAAATCTCTATCCTTGAAACGTCGAAACCATTGCATGAAACTCAAAGTGATATAAACTGAATATTATTGGCAGATGTCTAACTTCTCTGAAACCGCCAAAATCGGCTGTCACTATGAGCCATTAATAACAGTCAGAGTTATCTTTTGGAAACGGACCAAACTAATTTGTACTCCCAATAATTTTAAAACAAGCATGGGTTGGTGCAGGCGAATGATGGTTCGATATGGGTTGAGTTTGCGGCGACGTACAACTTTAGCGCAGAAATTATAATGGTGAGGGAAATGTTTTTTTCTCCAAAAAGCAGATTAAAAAATAGGGGTCACCTTATAATCAGGGTCGCCCTATAGTCGGGCCAATACGGTAGCTTAAAGCGATGTCACATTGCTTATGTCATTCACTGTACTTCATCTACAATATCACAAAAAGAAGGATGAGTGCAGTACAATAAGATATTTTGAGGGAGAGAGAGACCACATTCATTAGCTTTTATTCCAGTATGATAATAATAACAACCTTTATCTATCTGGAACATTCTGAGTTTCCTGAAAAAAAAATGTAAAATAAAAAAATAGATGTCACTCCAATAGCATATTATTGTCAATAATAATTTTGATAATTCTGATTTGTAATTACAGATGTGGCACTAAGTTTTTTCACTTTTGTGAATAAAATGAGGTGTGCACTGTAATAGTTAGATTATAAAATTTAAATCATATATTTTTATCCACGTCCTGATGTGTTAAATAAATAAGTCGTAACAAAGGACTACTCTACATGTTTTTTTTTCTATATTGCAATCCCTGTAATAGTTTAAATTAATTTAAATGCTTAATATTCTAAGCAGATATCAGTCAAAATTAAAATTTTGCGGTAGTGTACCATTTTGCCTCGCTTTCTCAATATTCTCATAGTACTGAGAAAAGTCTACATATGATTCTATTTTCCTATTTCTATCATAAGGGACTCCACTATTGTTAGGATACAATTCAGAACTTGTGTCCGTATTTGAAGAATTTCCCGAATACTCTGTACCTTGAGGAAACTGCGATGTTATCGTCGAAATATAACTTTCACCACTCTGGTTAGAATCTTTTCTAGTCTGTTCTGGGCTCAAGAAGACATTGGGTGCATCAGAACTTCCATTGGTATAAGATTCAACATCGGAGGCATCATTTAAATTATTATGGGAATGGGTTTGAACAACTGGATCAAATCTTACTGTATTAGTGTTTGCAGGTTTAGAACTATCAGGTGAGCTGTTTTCTTTAGCATGACATTTGTCATTAGGAACTGTTAAGGAACTTTGGTTTGGTTCATTCATTGTCGTTTTAACATTGGATTTTTTATCTGGTATTTGTTTGAAATTCTGTCTTTGAAGAAGTGGTGATCGATGAATTGGAGCATTGGGCAGTAGGAAATTGAAATTTCTTATTAACAAAGTGTTACGATTATTTCTTCTGGGTACTTTTGATGTTTGTGAGCAATATTCGTGGTAAATGTTCATGGTTTGATCCACAACGGCCTGGCAGACTGCCTTCAAACTTGCCTGGGCTCTGAATTGTTCTACAATCATTTGAGCGAACCGCTTGTTGACTTGTTCTGTGTCTGTTGATTCTTGAAGATTTTTGTACAAGCCGTCGCTAACCAAAACTAAAAATCTGAAACAAAAAATTAAAAGATTTTTCTCAGTATTCATATAAAGCAGTAGTTAATATTGCAGAATAAAAACGTTTGTCTACAGAAGAATGCTTCGTATAAGCTAGATGAACAGAGTGAAATTATTAAATCAACTGAAAAAAGACAGAGAAAAAACAAAAATACGAAAACATAGACTATTCAACAGATTCAGTGTGTTGCCCATCTAATAGTGGGTTTATATGTTTTGCCATGGGTGCAAAGCCTATCTTGACTTGTGTTGCACTGGGGGCCCACCTAGGTTGTCAATTGACACGTTGAATAATTATATGTTTTGCCATGGGTGCAAAGCCTATCTTGACTTGTGTTGCACTGGGGGCCCACCTAGGTTGTCAATTGACACGTTGAATAATTATATGTTTTGCCATGGGTGCAAAGCCTATCTTGACTTGTGTTGCACTGGGGGCCCACCTAGGTTGTCAATTGACACGTTGAATAATTATATGTTTTGCCATGGGTGCAAAGCCTATCTTGACTTGTGTTGCACTGGGGGCCCACCTAGGTTGTCAATTGACACGTTGAATAATTATATGTTTTGCCATGGGTGCAAAGCCTATCTTGACTTGTGTTGCACTGGGGGCCCACCTAGGTTGTCAATTGACACGTTGAATAATTATATGTTTTGCCATGGGTGCAAAGCCTATCTTGACTTGTGTTGCACTGGGGGCCCACCTAGGTTGTCAATTGACACGTTGAATAATTATATGTTTTGCCATGGGTGCAAAGCCTATCTTGACTTGTGTTGCACTGGGGGCCCACCTAGGTTGTCAATTGACACGTTGAATAATTATATGTTTTGCCATGGGTGCAAAGCCTATCTTGACTTGTGTTGCACTGGGGGCCCACCTAGGTTGTCAATTGACACGTTGAATAATTATATGTTTTGCCATGGGTGCAAAGCCTATCTTGACTTGTGTTGCACTGGGGGCCCACCTAGGTTGTCAATTGACACGTTGAATAATTATATGTTTTGCCATGGGTGCAAAGCCTATCTTGACTTGTGTTGCACTGGGGGCCCACCTAGGTTATCAATTGACACATTGAATAATTATCACAAAAAGAAAAAGAGGGATGGTATTCAACTGTCTCTTAGAAGGGTAATTTTCAATTATTTCTTGATAAGTTTTCCTCTTCTTCTTCTCCCTGGCTCCATCCCAACTCACTGTCTGCGAAGACTGTTGGGGTCAGCTCTCCTCGTCCTCAGGTTGTATGCTCTTCTGTCCCGGACTACGTCCCCCAGGCCGTGCCTATGCATCAGGTTATCTTTTTGCACCACCCATGAATTCTTTGGTCTTCCTCTCGTTGTTATTCGAGGAAGATCCATGGATATTGCTTGGTTCACAATGTGATCGGGTGCTCTGCGTCCAACGTGCCCATACCATCTCAATCGCCTCTCCTCCATCTTGCTGTTGATGTCTGTAGCACCTAGGCTTCCACGAATGTGTGAGCTTTTTATTTTGTTTCTTAACGACACACAAGTTGACCATCTTAGCAGGCGCATTTCAGCAGTTTCTAGTTGCCTAGAGTAAGAGTTATACATCGTCCAGCATTCGGAGCCATAGAGGAGTGCGGGTCTGACAAACTTTTACTCTGTATTATAAATAAAAAAAACACCTGATAGTAGTACGAAGCATATTAACTTTTTTAATAATCATATCAGTAGCTAGCTTTGTGTTTATATTTTGCATTCATGAATATTATATAATACATTCATACACATTTTCATGAATGTATGAAAGTCGAGGATTGCCGCCCATATTAAACTCTGTATTTCGGTCACTTCAAAAATCACAATGAGTCATATGATTGACATGCTGGACTTCAGTGCAAGAGTTTAGTTTAGAAAAGAAAAAACATTTTATTAACCAGTTTCAAAGGTATAAGGATATCTGTGACTTGAGTCATATTTATTTAATAAAATAAATGTATAGCATGATTGTAATTTGTTTTATCAAACACTGTTTATTCCACTTTTTGTAACGGTATAACACTACTGATTTCAAAGCTTTCACCTCATCTTCAGCGGAGCACAAACAAGACTGAAGATGAGGTGAAAGCCTTGAAACCGGTAGGGTTATACCGTTACAAAAAGTGGAATAAACAGTGTTTGATAAAACAAATTACAATGTCTTTAAACTTCCACAACGTTAATGCCTTAACTATAAACGATATATAGCATGATTTATAACCTGCATGAGTCATCCAGTAAAATAGGTCCATGAACTTCTGGGATCGCAATGACTGGTTCACTAGTAGCTGTGCTCATGTCAGGGAAGGCTCGATAGAATCCTTTAACGAGATAATTCCCTAAACATCTTGTATTTGATTGATTGCCTAATGTGTCCGCTGAAAATAAAGTCGAAATAATGTTTGGATATAGAAATGTACAAATAATTAAGCATCATTCGAATAAACCTGAGAATCAAAACCATCCATGCCAATGAAGTCACTGATATAATTAATATAAATAACAAAAAGCAATGGCTTTAGTACCAACACTTGTGGTACACTATACTTAACAATATCCCAAGAAGATTCTTCCTGATTAACCCTTCCTGTCCTGTGATGTGTAACTAGTACACATTGCTTCTAAAAACTTAAATATAATAAATACTGGGTTCAAATTTAAGGTATTCCTCCGTAATACATTTACGCATTGAATGAAAAAAAAATAATAATATTAATAGTACTTAGCGCTTATCGGCCACATCAGAGATATTTTGTGAAAATCGGGAATAAATTCACCAATACAATCATATTTGTGCCAGTGTGTGACATAGGTATATTCATTCTAAAAAAACCACTATGGTTGAGGAAGCGACGCTATTCACGTCTCACTCTCACTCTACTTCGATATATGGGAACGCAACAAATAGAATCTCAGTTGGCTCGCTTCTCTCGGTCAGTAGGTCGGCGGCTTTCGGTAGAGGTGGTCGCTTTGCCCGTTTTGTGAATGTTGGCCGATGTTTTTTAGCAATTAAATTTCAATTATTATCACTTTTGACTTCAAATTTAATTAATTTAAGCGATTAGCTATGAATATTCTTATTTTTCCAATTTCAAATAGCTCATTTTAACATGTGTATTGAATACACAACACCGGAACGGGTGGATTTTTTTTTGCACAGGAAGGGAAAGGTTAACAACAATACATTGCCTTATATTTGACAAATAAGATTCAACTTGACAAATAAGGTGAGGACATTGCCTGAAAACCCGTACTCATCCCTAAGTCTTGGCAAGGCAAATGAAAATCAAAGGAGATTTGGTTATTTCTGAATAATTGGTTCCATACATTATATATTCATTCATATGGTACCCTTCAACATGTTCAAATTGGCGATTCGGACATACTGATAAGTATAGACATGACACAAACATTTTTTGACCCCCAATTATCAATCTATCAGGTTTAGAACCAGTAGAGTAGGCACGGAACTCGCAGTTCATCATTGTGCGTGTTGGCAATACTACTGCACGTGAAGAGATAATATTCGCATGCGTTGAACGCGTGTGAGTATTGTTACTAGACTTGAACTCTTAATTTTTTTTGATACCATTGGAATTTGATCGCGAAACCTATGGGTGGAGTCAAGCATCTTACATACATAAAAATTGTATTGCAGAGGCGAAATTACAACATGTTTTCATACCATTTCTGAGTTTATTAGTATCCAGTTTTAGTTGTGAAAGTCTCAACAATTCATCTTCATTGTCGAGGCTATGGTCAATTGAGAGCTGCACGACACGCAGTACATTGTTGTCGTCTGCCTTACAAAGAAGAGCTCTACTATTTCCTAAAAAAAATAATTATAAATTGAAAATGATAATAGAAATTTGTCATCATAAATTACACATTTGTTTAATATCTTCTATGTGTATTACTTAAATATGCCTATTTTTAATATTTTCAATACTAATTATAAAAAAACATAAATTACCCTATTGGCCCAACTATAGGGCGACCCTGATTATAAGGTGACCCCTATTTTTTAATCTGCTTTTTGGAGAAAAAAACATTTCCCTCACCATTATAATTTCTGCGCTAAAGTTGTACGTCGCCGCAAACTCAACCCATATCGAACCATCATTCGCCTGCACCAATCCATGCTGGTTTTAAAATTATCTTCTGGTATATTTTCGTTTCTTGCAATTTCGCGAGCTTTCAACTGCAATGCTTCTCTTGTTATGGGGAACCCCTCTCTGCGTATTTCCATGACGTAGTCTTATACCTTCCTATCAATCGATTCAAATCGTCCTATCTTAGGCCCCCGGAATGCTTTTCTTGAGGAATGTGCATTCATCAAGTCATGTTTTTGTAATTGCCAACGTCTAACATTATTTTCCATGATATCAAATTGTCTGGCACCCACACAGTTATTGGTTGTTTCTGAAGCATGCACCACCATAACCTTAAAATTGGAATCATAGCTTCTACGTATTCCTTGATTCACTTGATTTTTTCGAGCTCCCCGTCTTTCAATATGGTTAGTCATAATATTTTTTTAGGTAGCAAAGATGCAAAACAAAGCACAGTACAAAAAAAAACCCTCAAAAACTGTCAGAAATTACTACGCACAGGCTATGTGTAAACAATGACGCCTTTTGAACACTTTCATTACAATGTTGCTATTTCGCTAATCACGAGCAGTGAATTTATTCTTACCCACTATGTTTGTGACTCGAATATAAGGCGACCCACCTATTTACGTGTCGCCTTTTTAAATATAAACCTCGCCTTATAGTCTGGCTAATACGGTAACTGCTTTTACCATGAAGTTCTATAGTTCTTAAAAAATATATATTTCCTTTTCTTTTCTTTCCGGGTGAGCAGAGGTATGACAATCTCAGAGTGTTCGTACGTGTATGTTTCAAGTGTCTCTGTATTTTTCAGTGTGTTTCTTGCTTGGATATTGGATAGATACCATCCCCTTGGATTCACTTGGATAGATACCCTCCCCAGGAGATTTGAATGGAAGGGTATTTTACCCCTGGATGACAATTTAGTCCTATTCGAACGATCCATCTTTGTTGAGTCATTTCATGGAAATGTTGAAAATTCTTTGTCGAGTCATTTCATTTGAACGATCCATCTTTGTTGAATCATTTCATGGAAATATATTGCTTTCTACCTGCGGATATACTGCCAATATTCAGTTGTCAGGACCTCGTCAGTTCACTAGCAAGTGAGATTGACTTAAGAGCTGGTCATATTGTGACACCTTACATTTGCCTTTTTATGTAAGGTGGACAAATAAAAAAAATGCTTAAAAACACATCACTGATTGCAAACCCAAAAACCCTATTGTAACATTGATGTATAGTGTAGAATGGACGTCTGATTCGTTAAATTTCTTGTAGGTGATAAAACAGCGCAGTTCCTCACAGTACAACAATTCATTTATCTATAAATATTCCAAAAAAGACTGAACATTTTACTATGCAACAGCAGTCGAAGATTTCGTTTTGGTACTACAAATCTAGAGACCTACTTATGACAAATATTTTTATAATAAATTGAAGCTTCTAAACATATATTCTTACCGACATTAGCAACATAAAGTTTTCCTGAATGAATAAGAGCTATTACCGAAGTAGCACCACCAGAGAGTTTCTCATCAATATTCTGGAGTTTTTTCAGAACATCATGGTATTGTTGTGACAGCTTTGAAAAAGAAATAAGAAAATTAGTAATGAAATTTTTTTAAGAGATTAACTGTACATAATAAAACTAAAGAAAACATAATTTATCTTTAATCTTTGTAATTCTTTAGTATGAAGAAGGGTTCTTTGACCAAAACCTTTAAATTATAAGTATGTATTGCTCTAGAATTTTTATAGCTTTTCTAATTTTTTTACTCAACTTTTGTGTTTTATAGATGTACTATGCGTATCCAGAAAGTAAGTGTACTGAGGCTCTCACGACTGGATGGATTTTATTTTCGACATGTTGGCTACACTTCCGTGTAGCCAGACCCTTCAACTCCGCAACGAGACCGGTTCGAGGTCAGTACGTTGAGAAGTGTCGACGCGACAATACGTTTAGTGAAAAACGTCAATCCAATATCCCACCAAGTGTGAAATACGCGGCGTCTTCCGTTATCTCGTTTGGAAGGGAAAACCTCCGGTTGAGGTTTATAATGAGGTGAAAACTGCATATGGTGATAAAGCTATGAATCGTACGAGTGTGTACAAGTGGTGTCGCGAGTTTAAAAACGGTCACATCACACCTCTTCACCCTGCGCCAAAAAGTTCAAAACCACAATTTCAGCCAAGAAAATCATGATATCCGTGTTTTGGGACTGTCAAGGCATAATTTTAATTGAATATATGCCTCAAGGGGAGACCATCAACTCTGCAAGATACTGTGAGACCCTAAAAAAATTGCGGAGGGCGATTCAGAACAAGAGGAGAGGCATGCTGACAAAGGGAGTCTGCCTGCTGCACGACAATGACAGACGGAACTGCTCGCCTCGTTTAAATGGGATGTCCTGAACCATCCCGCGCATTCCCCTGACCTAGCACCTTCAGATTACTATCTCTTTACCTCCCTGAAGCTGCACATGGGTGGAAAAAGGTTTTCAACCGACGAGGAGGTAAATGAGGAGGTGGAGAAGTGGACGGAGGGGTTGGCGGGAAACTACTTCGAGGAAGGCATCAAAAAGTTGATACCCCGCTTCACCACCTGCATTGAGAGGAATGGCGACTATGTCGAAAAATAGCTTGCATATGTACTACGGTAACCACGTAATTTTTTTGTTTAAATAAAAAAAATTTTAACCTACAAAAATTCAGTACACTTACTTTCTGGATATGCCTATTATATGATATATTATCAGAATTTATTATCTACACCTCATTGAATATTTAATATTTTCTTTTTTGCTTTAAGCATAAATCACCATCTCTGTATGGGATGTGTGCGGTCACCCTTGTGATTATGTGTAATCCTTGACTCTTGATATGTATATTGTATTTGTATTTGAATCCTAGATCTGTATTTGATATGATGTTGAAACCCTTGTATATGTATAAATTCCATAATAGTGTTGTATGTATAAATTGATATAAATTTGATAGTTTTGTATGAAAAATGTTAGTCAGTTTGACTCCGATCGTGTTCTCGCGAACACGATCGAACGCGAACTCGTTCTTGCGGTCGCCCGCAAGGGAAATAAAAGACTTGCGGGCGGGACGTCGTGAGTAGGTCACCGGCCGGTCGGCTTAAGCAGTGCTTGAAACCCCAAAAGTTGTTGTATTTCGCGGGGAATGAGCGCTTGTGATGACCGACCGACCATTAATAAGGAAGGTCCCTTTTTAAGGAAAAAATTATTGTATCGGACGTGTAATGAGACGTGTGCGGCCACCCTTATATGTGGTATAATGATGTAGACATTTGATAGCTTGTATGTGTAGATCTGTAGGTGAAAATTGATGTAAATCCTTATATTTGATATGTTCTTGTAAATTGATAGTTTGTATAGAAAATGTTGGTAAAATTTATGTTTGTTTGACTCCGATCGCGTTCGCGACCGCAAGGGAAATAAAGGACTTGCAGGCGGAGCGTCGTGAGTAGGTCACGGGCCGGTCGACTTAAGCAGCGCTCAAAACCTCAAAAGTTGTTGTATTTCGCGGGTAATGGGCGCTTGTAATGAGCGACTGATATAGAGGGTCCCCTTTTTGCGAAATTATATTCTCAGTACAACCGATTCTACTGTGTTTTACTTTGAGACCCGCTACTTCGACCTGCCTGAGAGGAATCTCTCCACCCCGCTACCTTCTTCTTCTTCTGGATCTTCGTTTTGGAATTCGCTACCTCGATTCTCTGAGCGCTGCGCAGCAACCAACGCACTTAGTTACAGTTCATTTGAACCCTGTGCGGTACAATCTATATAGAATGGAATGACTAATTGAAAAAATATTTATCTTCTAACCAAATTATATCAATTATTATACCAATAGTTATATCAATAACCAAATTATATCAATAGTTATACTGCATTTTATTATCTGACAAGCTTATTGTCTTAAATTACTTGTCTTTTAACCAACAAGAAAGATTTGAAAAATTTGTCTGAATATAAAATAAACTAGGCTGGTTAATTCTGAATGCTCACTATCAGCAATCAAACATAAGTCAAGAGTATCATCACTAAGTCACGGAGACCACCGCTCGAGATTAATAGGAAATATCTTTCTTTTTATTTAATAACTAATAAAATGTAAAAAAAAATAATATTGATGGACAAGTGTATACAATCAACTTGATATATTAACCTTTCCTTTCCTGTGCTAAAAAAATCCGCACATTCCGGTGATGTGTATTCAATACACATGAAAAAATGAGCGATTTAAAATCGGAAAAATAAGGATATTCATAGCCAATCGCTTAAACCAGTGTTTCTTAACCGTATTGAAAGAATCGCCCCCTTTACCACGGTAAAATTATCCAGCGCCCCCCCCCCCCCCCCCCACACTTTTCTCCACGTATGTATTTTGTGCAATCGATTTCCTACTATAAATAAAAAAATAAGAGAAATAAAAATAAAACACGTGATTATTTTTATAAATATTATGTATTTATTGCCTTTTTTGTCATATTAACATTACACACAACATTATAATATTATTTCAATAAAACAATTAATAAAGCTGATATTGTTTCCTTGAAGTTTCAGGAGATTTTCATTCATTTTTTCGAATATATCCGAAAGATAGGCCACATCATTTCGTAGTAATTTTAATTCAATGCATATGTTTTCACTGTTTACATCCAAAAACTCCACAATTGTATCAAACAGTGCATAAAATCTTTTTAAACAATTTCCTTTCGATAGCCATCTTACTTCTGTATGTAAGATAAGTCTTTCGAATTCTTCATCGTTTTCTTTACGCAGTTGACGGAATAATCTATCATTCGAGGGAGAGAACTTTATTTTATTGATAACTTTTATAACAATACTCATCGATTTGTGAAGACGTCCGCTAAGATGTTTTGCGACTAAATGTTGACGGTGAATGATGCAGTGAATTGTTAGAACATTTGGTGCCACATTTTTCAATCTTGATACAAAACCACGATGCCGACCGACCATCGCTGGTGCTCCATCAGTAGCACAAGCAATCACATTAGCGAAGGGAATACATTTTTCGGCGAAAAAGTTTTCAAGGGTTTCAAATATTGATGCACCAGTCGAGTTAGTAGTAAGTAATTTTGCAAATAACATTTCTTCAATAATTTTTTCATTCTTCACAAATCGTACATAAGCAAGTAGTAGAGATTCATTATTATGCAGAGTACTCTCATCCAATTGTAATGAAAATTCGTTGGACTGTAGTTCATCACATAGTTGAATTTCGATATCACTTGCCATCTCATCAATTCTTTTTGAAATTGTATCATTGCTCAATGGGACTGAAGAAAGAATCTCTTGCTGGTGTTTCCCGATCATATTATTAATGAATACACGTATAGCTGGTAGTATTAATTTTTCTCCATATATATGTGGTGCACCACATTTTGCAATAATTTGTGCTATTTCATAAGACACCATTAGTCCTTTATCATTCCGACTTGAAATCTTCTTAAAACATTACTGAGAGTATTGCGACTATCAAATGTTTTCTTAAGTTGTTGAAAATACGATATGTCTTTATTATTATTGTCGGGATGTTTCTTTACAAAATGTTCCTTTAACCGCGGTGGCTTCATGGCCTCGTTAGAAAACACATGTTGACACAGTAAACACATTGGCAATTGTTGATTTGTAGGAGATGAAACAAAACCAAATTTTAAATAGTCAACTAAATATTGTCGACACTTTTTCTGTTTGACTGACATCTTGAAAAAAGGGCTAATCTATGAAGAAATAATTTTAATACAGAAGAACTCACATACACCAACAGAAATTAACGCGATCGCCCCAACGGACTGACAGAAATGACTAATTTGTAATATGCAGCAAAATCGCTTTGCATGACACAACGCCATACATAGAAAAAATAAGATACGCATGCGCATGAGCGCGCATTTTGTATCTCTCTTCCATGTGACATAGCGCTAACTGTCAAACGCAACATGGTAACCCGATCGCAATATTTTATTCGCGATGATTTACAGTGATGATGTGTGCAGTGCAGGCACCAATTGAGCATACCTTATTTTTGTATTTCGACATAACGCCCACTGGAACTCCTGCAGCGCCCCCTAAATTCTAAAAATTTATAAACGCCCCCCCAGACCTCTAAAACGCCCACAAGGGGGCGCTGGCGCCCCCGTTAAGAATCACTGGCTTAAACTTTCGTTGGTCTTTCTTCATCTATCAAGCCTTTCACTCATACTTACACTGTATATTTGTTTTGATAGTTATTCTTCATTCATTTGTTCCACGTGCCTAAACCGTCTCTCTTCATCTTATTTAACAAATCAACTTTAACCTTTCCCTTCCGGTGCTAAAAATAATCGCGCGTTCCGGTGCTGTGTATTCAATACACATGTAAAAATTTGAGATTTAAAATCGAAAAAAAAAAGAGTATTCATAGTCAATCACTTAAATTAATGAAATTTGAAGTCAAAAGTGATAATAATTGAAATTTAACTGCTGAAAACATGAAAAAAAAACATCGGCCGACGTTCACAAAACGGGCGAAGAGACCACGTCAAATGGATGCCCGAGATCTACTGAAGCGAGAGAAGCGAACGAACTGAGATTCTATTTCTTATGTTACCACATACCGAAGTAGAGTGAGAGTGAGACGTGAATAGTGTCGCTTCTTCACACACTGGCACACGTTTGATTGTATTGGTGAATTTATTCCCGATTTTCACTAAATATCTCTGATGTGGCCGATAAGTGCTAATTATTATTAATATTATTTTTTCATTCAATGCGTAAATGTATTACGGAGGAATACCTAAAATCTGAACCCAGTATTTATTATATTTATAGAGATATTAAAGTTTTTAGAAGCAATGTGTACTAGTTACATATCACAGGGAAGGAAGGGTTAAGAAAGTTAAAACTGTTGATATTGAAATATAAAAGTTCCATTTCATTCAAATTGTGTCGACACCATATCTACAAGTGTATCCTATCAGCTCAGAAAGATGCAATTATTGGGGCTTTTCGTTTACTAATCTTCTTTCGAGCAGTTCACAGTAAGCAAACCATCAGGTGCAACATTGATTGAATCTCACCACACATGCATAATGGTGGATCTTCTATGCCAATACTTCATTTGAGGAAGATCTCTTTTGATCTACCCACGAAGATGCATAGACGAATAAGTGACCTTTCACATGGTCCACGGTGGATGGTGTCCCACCAGTAAGTACTCAAATAGTTGCTCTAGGCTTCGATTTGGCATCGGTTGTGATAGGAGGATTACGCAGTAAATATGATGCAACTGTTTCTAGGGACACCAGATGTAATACAAAATAAGTGATAAATAAATAAAGAAGATATTGACCTTTTCGGGACTTAAACCATCAGGTAACTCATATTGCAAACTGGTTCTTTTTGCAACAAGTACGTCTATTGATACAATATATGCTTTTTCTACAGACAAGAATGAATTCCTAAAAAGAAATAAAGTCTCAATAAAAATGATTTAATTAAAATGTATGTGCATTAAAAATAAGATGAATTATGTAAATAATCAAGTAAAAATTTGTCAATTGAATAATAATACCTTAAAACTTCTTTGATTTCTTCATCCGAAGACTTATCGCTGAGCTGGCCCAAAAGGATTTCGGCAGCCATGCGAGGCAGTACAAAATGAGCAACATCAATTCCATTGTGAGCGTCAAATACTCCGTACAGACAACTGAAACAAAGCGCATTTATTTAGAATTAATTTCTTGTTTACATTTGCAGAGTGATTTTTTACATTACATATATATGATTGTTTGGCCTAGTAATAATAGAGCAAATGAGAAAGGAAGGCGTGTGTGAAGAAGACCAAAGAAAGTATGGTTGTATCAAATAAATAATATTCTGAAAAAGGGGAATGTAGAAATTTAAGAGAAATCATAGAAGTTGTATGGATATAGAAGAGTCTAAAGGCGGAAACATAGTATTGTGGGGCGCCACAATGATATCGAAACCATATATTTTGTATGGTTAGATTCACATTACTATGGAGCCTTGTGTCGCAATGCACTATGTCGTGAAGCCGATCGCTCGGTTTTGATCTGCGTCAGAGCGGTGGTGGAGGTTATGGCGCGTCACGACACGCCACGCCAACATGTTTCTAGTATGATGACATATTATCGACTATCAGCTGTTGGGTAGGCACGTGTACATTTTGCAAGGAAGTATTTCTTCGAGAAATAGAATAGAATAGAATGTATTTCTTCAAATTGTATTTTGGTCACTCTAAAATAAAGATGGAATCTTTCTTCATCACTCTCTAGTTCTTGTGCTAGACCAGAGGTCGGCAAAGTGCGGCTCCAGAGCCGCATGCGGCTCTTTGGGCCCTTAAGTGGGGCTCTGGCACAAATATTTTCCCCTTTTGGCATTGACATTGGTAACTTTGAAATACAATTGCTGGATTTAAAAAACAAGGAAATATGGAGCTCTAAATTTGAACGTCTTTGTGTTGATTTGGAAATATTGGAGAAGAAAAAATGTGAGCTTAGTTCATAACACAAGTGGTCTGCTTTGAAAGACCTGGAGAAGGAAGACATGATCATCTTCAACGCCTGGAATAATATTCCTGACTCTTATGATCAGTTGAAAAAACTCGCGTTTGCTATTCTTTCCCTTTTCGGTTCTACATATTCATGCGAACAATCATTTTCAAGCATGAACTTTATCAAGAGTAAACTGAGAAGTCGTCTTATTGATGAGAGTCTGGAATCGTGCCTAAAATTAAGAATAACAACATACAAACCTGATTTACTTAAACTTTCCAAGGAGATGCAAGGACATTGTTCGCATTAAGTGTCATTGTCATGATTTAAATTTATGGATTCCTTAATTACATATTTTTTATCAAAGAATAAAATTTTTATTTAGTACGAAATCAAGTTTTATTCAGTGTACCCGTAATTTAACGAAGTGCTAAAATTATAATAAAGGTTTGCTAAATTAATAAACAGATTTGGCTCTCAATTTTTTTTTTATTCGTTGTAATGTACATATTTGGCTCTGGCTAATAAGTTTGCCGATCACTGTGCTAGACAATGAAATTCGCCTTAACTCCTTCTTAGTCTATTTAATGGATGTACCCAATATCTTCTATTTTTCTTGTTTTTTTTTCAAGTAGTTTTAACATAACCAGAAACGAAACATCTTCAAAATCACTATCTGAATTGGGCGAAAGCATTGTAGGCGCGCGTACACTCCAAAGGCCATGGCTATATTGACTCGAAAAAATGTCAGAGCATGCCTCGACACGACAGATAGATGTGCACGCTCGCCATCACAACAGAATGCGCCATGACACAACACGCCACAATAATATGTTTCCGCCTTAACACATTCACTGCGATATGTATTTATAGAATAGTGTAGAGGTACTGAAAAAAATCATATTTTCGAAACCTTAAAATCTTACGGTATTTTCGAAACCTTAAAATCTTACGGAAACCTTAAAATCTTAAAATATTCGGTACCATACAAACAAAGAGAATCGAATGACGCGCAACGGGCGTCATCAGCATCTCGACAAAAAATGTGTTGACGCCCCAGGGGCGTCTTTAGCAGCGAACGTTTTAAGGATATGTGTCGAGATATGAAAGTATGATAATATGCCCTCTCTGCCTACCCCGACAGGGAAAGGACGTGATGGTTTGTATGTATGAATACAGCATCTATTATAAAAATATCTATTATAAAGGAAAACATTACTGGCCAATCTAATCGAAAAATATAAGCTTTAGAATTTTATTGCATTATCGTTTTTTTTTGAAGCACTGATGTTTCGAAAGTTATAATAAAAGTAACAAATTAATTATAGAATGGAAGGTTTCATCCTTATTGACGTTCTGAATTCACCGGCCTCTAGTGAGACAAGTATCTAAAAACTGTTACATTCATAAAGTAAAATAAAATTATTTAAAAAACTTACGTATCATCTAAATGACAATAAAAATATCTAAAGTTTGATTCTGAAAGTTCTTCCGATTGGACTTCGTTTACAGGGTGGAAATAAGCTACGCCAGTTGATTGGCACTTGGGCAGGTCATCTGTCCAGGATCTACGCAGCATAACTAATTCTAGTTTGAAACTAGTCGGAAATAAATACAAACAATATTGTGAATTATTTTATTTTATTACTATTGTCTATCAAAGTCGATGACACATTTTGACAGATCAGCTGGAGCATTTTTATTCATTGCCAGTAAGAAAATAGTGGAAAAATGGAAAAACTTGATTCTTTTACCGTTGAAAATTGTTTACATTAGGCGTATTACCGCTTGATTCTGGGCGCACCTTGAGATTCAGAACAATCAACTTATAAAATATCTCCATTGTATAGTTGATAAGCTGATTAACTTCCCACCCAGAAGTTTCGAGTTCGATTCCCGATTGTACCCGGAAAACAATTTAAAAAGAGTTCCAGTCTAGAAAAAGGGTTCGTCTGATAACAATATTCACAGACGTGTACGGATGTTGTTGCCTCTTCACGTGTGGAGTATCGTTAAGACTTGCGATCGCAAACAATATCAATCAATAGTCAAACAAGCTGCATACAGCCAACTTACAGGATACACCAGCATTGTTGTACAGGAAAGTCTTATTTTACCACTAACATGTTACGATCAGTTCACAGTCAACAACTGATAACTTTTGTGCAACTTTCGATATAGCTGTGGTAAAGAGGGAATCTAGTTTTCTTTATGTGTTAATGAGTATTCAATTCTTATTGCGAATTTGCTTAACGGATTAAACTGATATTTCAATAAGTTCACAATATTTGAAGCTATCAAAATAACCAAATATTGAAACTACGAAGTATGGGCTTAAGATTTAGCGTGTAAACATAAATTATAGCTTTTTTTATGTATTTTATATATTTGACCGAAACTTCATATTTATTGAAAAAATATTGTATCTGAAACTCACTTGTAGGTCATTGCATTAATTTGGTCATTCATTCTATGATATAATAATTTAAAAAATGACAAGGCAGTGTTTTGAGAATCTTTTAAAATCCATTTACCCTTTCGTATGGCATATTTCACGATGCGCGAAATTATGACGTTGAAGAGCGTCATTGGGAAATATTATTTTTGACCCCATTATCAAGTCGTTGGGTACAGAACCACAAGACTGAACACATAATTCATAATTAATCATCGCACTTGTTAGCAGTACTTTCTTACGAGGAGAGGTAACAATACATCTCACGTGCGAGTATTGTCACATCAATACGAACTCTTTTTTTGTATTTTTTTGGGTACCATTGATAACTCCGTCAAGCATTTTATTAACTGGGCCACAGAGATATTTGGAAATAATGTTTTGAAAACCAATACTGTCACTTTAATATGTGTGACGGTATTTCTACAATTCATCAACTATTGTATTGTTGATGAATTGTAGAAATACCGTCCGTGTTGTACATATTTTTATATTTCACCCACATAGTTTCTTGAACAAACAAGTTAATAATCTAGACATTAAAATAATGTTGAAAAATGGTGCCATGTTACAATTATAATATTTGACATGACTCGATTCTTTCACTGTATAAAACATCAACGAAAAGAAGATATTTTTGTCTATTGTCTGAGTCATTCGAGTCATTTTTCGTCTATGACAAACAATTTTTGACAATGGCCGGAATTAAAGGTGTTGTATTTATTTTTACTATTTATTTATATAAAAATGTTTTTTCCAGTAATTTTTTTGTTCCATTTTAAATTATTTTGTAATTTCCTCCCATTAATCTTTTCTCGATTATTTTGTACTTTGACATATATAGTGTTGTACTTTCTAGTTAAAGTTTTAAGAGATGACATGTCTGTTTTATCTTTAAAATGTGATTAATACATTGATTTATTTCTATTTTCATGTGGTGTCTTCTTCAACGTGTACAGCGTAAGTAATTTATAATTGTTATTTAAATTGAAAATTATTCAAGGAAGTATTTTGTATAAGATTTGTTCGATTTAAGTAACCAAAATCATATAATTCATTGTTCAAAATAAATAATAAGTGAAAATATTTATTGTTCTTTAATACGAGGGTTTTCTTCCTCAGTTTTTATATTCAATATGGTATAATTATAAAGATTGCACATCTTGTTTTAATTACAGATTTCACAATTAATGATGATAATCGTATTATCAAGTTTGTTTTGCTTTTGAATTATATTAAATAAACTAAACCAGGGGTTAGTTTATTTAAAATAATTCACATAACCTGAGGTTTCGGTCTTATAGTTCATTAAGTGCGAATGTCCTTTCCCTTTCCTTTCGATGGTCTTACAGTCCATATCGAGCTTTGGCCTCCGTCAATCTTCGTCTCCAACTCATACTGTCTTCCGCCACGACCCTCCAATCCTGCGCCTGCAGCAGCCGGGTTGCATCCCTCTCAACTTCATCCTCCCATCGCAGCCTTGGCCTGCCCACTCTCCACCCGGGTGTCCCTCCAGGATTCTTTTGGGTGCTCGCGTATTCATGTTTAATTATTTTTATTCTAACTTAAAATGAACATATTTAAAATATCAAGAAGTAAAAGAAGATTGAATGAAATAATCTCTCCCGAGAAATAATTTTTCTCGACTGACGGCCAAAAATATAACATAACTAAGTCATAAGAGCTATTTTAACACCTATGTTCATGATTTAGCTCTAATGCAACTCTAGAATATACATTAACTTTCCTGCCTGACTGGTGTCACTACTGCACGGAGCTACTTGGGAGAGTCCGAGGGTGTCCAGTATGTCAGTCTATTATCAACTTTGGACAACGGAAGCAATAAAATTAATTTTTGTATTTATTGGTGCTAAACCCAATTACATCACATTTAGTTTTTTTTTCATTTTAAAGTTATTTAGTTCATTGTAGTTAGATTTTTACAAAATAATGTTCACTATACTTCAGAAAATGTAGGATGGGGTCCTGCGACGTTTTAAACGTCATGTCTCAAAGGGATGGGATTTTTTTTTACAAATTGAATAGTTTTTTTATAAATCGAAAAATAGTTTTTCTCTAAACTGACGTTTTAATTCCTAATTTTCATTATACTGACTTTCTAATGTATTGTACGATTTGTATATATCTTTAAATAGGCCAAGATCCACTATGAATTAATACTAATTACGAACATTTAATTTTAGGTATAAAAAAATCGAAAATCCAATTATCGTATACCCCATCCCTAGCCAATGCGGACTAACGTGGTGACTTTTGACAAACGTCACCAAATATTATTTGATTTTAACAAACTGCCACTTTTTTGTTAATTTGTAACAAAATGTATAAATTTGTCATTATTGTTAGTTTTATGTAATGTATTTACCTAAATAACTTGCTATTTATTAGAATCGAGGCTTATATTAAAGTTGATAAAATAATTAAAATTACTGAACGTCGTTACAAGGTTGTAGTATTGGGGCAAATTTGTGAACTGTCAAAGGACTCGTCCTAGAATTTCCGAAGTATAGTAGTACGTCTAATTGAAGTTCTTTTTATTGTGACTATTATTAGGTTACAGTTAATTCAATGTGGCCTTCCAATATGAAAAGGTGAACCCCACCCTTGAACTAAGTCTTACAGTTCTTGCAAATGTTATTGAGAATTATTTCTGACTGCTTGGTCCAATTCATATATGGAAAAATAGTAATGAATTTCATACAGAAGGGACAGTTTTATGTTGTTCATCTAAAATTTGTAATTTAAACCCTTATGTCTAGAATTATTATTTTTGAACTTTGTCAAAGCATTTTTTTTTGTTTCTATCTAATTAGGCCAGTTTTGTTTCATATTTGATTATGTAACAATCTTAATTCTAAAATTTATAATGGCTGAGAATAAATTTCATATTAGATATTGCATGTTATATGAATTTCATATTAGATATTGCATGTTATTTGAATTGAAAAAATAAATAAAATAAAACTACCGTAACTAAAAATATAATATAATGAAGTGTGGGCATATCGGAGGAAATAGTACGAAGGACAAAACTAGCATGGAGCTCATTTGGACGTTTGAACAACATCTTCAAAAGTAATCTCTCAATATCCTTGAAGCGAAGGGTCTACAACCAGTGCATTCTCCCAGTACTTACGTATAGCTGCGAGACATGGCTGCTCACATTAAAGAACACACAAAAGCTCCAGACCGCACAAAGGGGCATGGAGAGATGCATGTTGGGATATACTAAAAGAAACCATAAACGAAACACCTGGATTCGCAATATAACAAAGGTAGAAGACGTTATAAGGGTGGGCAAAAGAATGAAGTGGGAATGGGCCGGACACGTAGCCAGAATGTCAGACTCCCGATGGACATCCAAAATAATCCAATGGTACCCAAGAGGCATAAAGAGGCCCAGAAGAAGACCGAAGGTACCCTGGATAGATGAAATCAGGAAGCATGGTAGCATCACATGGCATCAACGAGCAAAGGACCGAACTATTTGGAGTCAACTTGGGGAGACCTTCATCCAGCAGTGGATCGACCCTGGTTGACAATGATGATGATGATGATGAAGTGTATGATGAAGATGCGGTAAAAGCTCAAACTTGTCATTTTTGGTTCAACAAATTCCGTTCTGGGAATTTATCCTTGAAAGATGTTATCTCTGTGGAAGAAGTCAAAACAACCCTTGATTAGTTTTCTACTCGAAAACATGAATATCTTTATAGGGATGGATATATAAATATAAACAGTTTAAAAAAAAAAGATTATTAAAAAAATGGTAATAACGTTTGCATCAGCATCAGTTTCTCAAAAATAGTTTTGATCAAATACAAACTAAAAATAATCATATCTCAGTGCATTTTTAATGTGTTCCGTTCTCAAGACATCATGTCTTTTAGCCTTTTCAAGTGCCATGGTACTGATAATATCTTTCACCATACATCTATCTAGAGCAGGCCTTCTTAAACTATGGGTCGCAACCCAAAATGGGGTCGCGTAGCAAAATTCTGGGGTCGCGAGAGAACACCACATATTTATGTGAAGTTACTTTCTCAGCTTTAACACATATTAAATCCCAATATCGTTCATCGCTAAGAAATGTTGAAGAGGTCTTACGTCCAGCAGTGTCAAACATTCCACCAAGATTTAATTTGTTATGCAATAAAAAACAGGCACATCCATCTCATTAAAATTTTTTCCTTTAATTTTAATTTAATACTTACCACTCAACGACTGCGTTCGAATATATTCGAGCGAACTAAGACGGTCAGAACTCCCTTTTATTTATGTTATTGCAAAAAATGCAATTTTGATGAAAAATAGGGTATATAATTTTTGTAACTATAATAAATACAATTTTACAACTTTTTGTACAATTTTTAATTTTAGATTTTTGTATGTTTCTAAACGAATTCTAAAACTATTTATTTTCATATGTATATGTATATTGTTACCTAATAAATAAAACATCAAAAAATATTTATTTATCTTTCTTTTATATTTATATGGGGTCGCCAGGAAACTCGCAATCATAAATGGGGTCGTGAATGAAAAAAGTTTAAGAAGCCCTGATCTAGAGTAATATTTTAGTTCTTTATCCAACCATATTTTCCTTGATCTTTCTTTCACACACCTTCCACTCACATTTGCATTATATATTTGTTTTGTTAATCTTTCTTTTTTCATTCATTCTACATGCCCAAACCATTTCAGTATGTTCATGTTTATCTTACTCAACATCAGCCTTAAGTTCACATTCCTCCCTAAACACTTCTTTCTGTATTCTGTCAAATATTGCCACCCCGTGTATTCTCAATGCATTTACATTTTTTCGTACTTTCCTTTCAAACTTTTCTGTCACCAATATATTAAATTTTGCAACACTCATTCTCAGATCTTTCATACAATACAATTTATATTATGTGCCTATTTGAAATTAATGAAAAAATTCCTTACTCAATTTATTATACTATGCGTATCCAGAAAGTAAGTGTACTGAGGCTCTCACGACCGGATGGATTTTATTTTCGACATGTTTGCTACACTTCCGTGTAGCCTGACCCTTCCCCTCCGCAACGAGACCGGTTCGAGGTCTGTACGTTGAGAAGTGTCGACGCGACAACACGTTTCGTGAAAAATGTCAATCCAATCTCCCGCCAAGTGCGAAATATGCGGCGTCATCCGTTATCTCGTTTGGAAGGGAAAACCTCCGGTTGAGGTTTATAATGAGGGGAAAACTGCATATGGTGATAAAGCTATGAATCGTACGAGTGTGTACAAGTGGTGTCGCGAGTTTAAAAACGGTCACGTCACACCTCTTCACCCTCCGCCAAAAAGTTCAAAACCACCTTTTCAGCCAAGAAAATCATGGCATCCGTGTTTTGGGACTGTCAAGGCATAATTTTAATTGAATATATGCCTCAAGGGGAGACCATCAACTCTGCAAGATACTGTGAGACCCTAAAAAAATTGCGGAGGGCGATTCAGAACAAGAGGAGAGGCATGCTGACAAAGGGAGTCTGCCTGCTGCACGACAATGCCAGACCACACACGGCCAACGCCACGAAGGAACTGCTCGCCTCGTTTAAATGGGATGTCCTGAACCATCTTGCTGTCCTAGCACCTTCAGATTACTATCTCTTTACCTCCCTGAAGCTGCACATGGGTGGAAAAAGGTTTTCAACTGACGAGGAGGTAAAGGAGGAGGTGGAGAAGTGGACGGAGGGGTCGGCGGGAAACTACTTCGAGGAAGGCATCAAAAAGGTTGATACCCCGCTTAACCGCCTGCATTGAGAGGAATGGCGACTATGTCAAATAATAGCTTACATATGTACTACGGTAACCACGTAATTTTTTTGTTTAAATAAAAAAAAATGTAACCTACAAAAATTCAGTACACTTACTTTCTGGATATGCCTCGTATGTACAAATGTATTGATTTATGGTGCGAGACGCTGAAAACTATTTCGAATTATGAATAATCGGTGTTTTAAAATTAACGGGGTTAATGAATTATGAAATTGACAATTTGAGTCTGTCAAGTGTTTGAAAAATGAAAAAAATATGTCATATTTTGACGAGGTTGACTGCATAATAATATGATTTAATGTGTATATTTTTTCTTTTTGATTTCAGTTTGGTTTCCCTGGCTTTCGCTGGTTCCATAGGAATGACCTTAGTCATTCTTGCTTGTGCATTACCTGATTATAAGTGAGTGTATTTTTGAATATTTATTCCTATTTTATTCTTAGTGAGATTTTTTTACTGTGTAGTTTTTTTGCTGTGTCCGATATCACTTGATACCTATCATTAAAATGAGGAATATTAAATGATGTATCGACTCTGTATCTGCGGTAAGGATTAATCCATGCGACACTTGTTACAGTGCCCGAGACACCTAATATCTTTCTCCTATCGTGGAATGCCCAATGCTGTCCAGATGGCAGAATTATCATGGAAATAATTTAGTGCCTTTTTAGCGGGATGCTTTATTGATACGTCGTGATGATTATGATTGTTTTGTATTTAAAATAAAATACGTCGATTCAGGAATGTGGAAAGTGAGAGTGAACAATCAATGAATAGTAAACAGCAATGAATGGTCAAGTGAATAATAATCTTTATTTGTCGATAAGTAGGTATTTATAGATGTGCGTGAATGCGCCCGCAACATATACTTTATCTCACTCCTGCGCGTGCAGAGGCGTTTGCAGACGTTGCGAACAATATAGTGGGTAGAATATTTATCGGCGAAACGGTGAGACAACGCGATGCGTTCTCCCTCTACCGTGGAATGCAACGTAAATATTATTTGCGTGTAAACAATATTAGTGTTCTGGTATGCGAACTTTGGACATATCCAAAGTTCGTTTCGTCGGTCGTTGACCGTGCATGTTGACAATATTTAGAGACGACGGTATTCCCTACACCTTTGTAATGATAAGAAGAAGATACATTTAACATTTCCAATTTGGCTAAGTTAATGAATGAGAGAGTTTAAATTGAGTATTAATAGTGTTAGCTATTTTTCCCCCACAGCTAAGGCTTGAATACATAATGCTCTGACTAGTACAATGAAAATGTAATTCGTTACACTTTTTCCTTCCAGTTTGTGGTGGCCATTCTTCGTGGTGCTATTCTATTTGCTGGCGCCTTTGCCGACTTTGCTGGCACGCCGTTACAGTGTAGAATCTACAGGCTCCAGCTCTGCCATGGAATTGGCTATCTTCCTCACCATGGGCATCGTCATCAGTTCATTCGCATTGCCCATCGTGCTAGCCAGAGCACCTGACATGGCCCCTGTTGTAAGTCACTTTTCCTACTTGTGTTTATTAACATTTATAATACCATTGACTTAAAGCCATGTTGTAGTGTGCGCATACTCAATGGTACCAATTACAGGGTTATACGAGGCATATCCAGAAAGTAAGTGTACTGAATTTTTGTAGGTTACAATTTTTTTTATTTAAACAAAAAAATTACGTGGTTACCGTAGTACATATGTAAGCTATTTTTCTACATAGTCGCCATTCCTCTCAATGCAGGTGGTGAAGCGGGGTATCAACTTTTTGATGCCTTCCTCGAAGTAGTTTCCCGCCAACCCCTCCGTCCACTTCTCCACCTCCTCCTTTACCTCCTCGTCGGTTGAAAACCTTTTTCCACCCATGTACAGCTTCAGGGAGGTAAAGAGATCGTAATCTGAAGGTGCTAGGTCAGGGGAATGGGCGGGATGGTTCAGGACATCCCATTTAAATGAGGCGAGCAGTTCCTTCGTGGCGTTGGCCGTGTGTGGTCTGGCATTGTCGTGCAGCAGGCAGACTCCCTTTGTCAGCATGCCTCTTCTCTTATTCTGAATCGCCCTCCGCAATTTTTTTAGGGTCTCACAGTATCTTGCAGAGTTGATGGTCTCCCCTTGAGGCATATATTCAATTAAAATGATGCCTTGACAGTCCCAAAACACGGATGCCATGATTTTCTTGGCTGAAATTGGGGTTTGTACTTTTTGGCGGAGGGTGAAGAGGTGTGACGCCACTGTTGAGACTGCCTTTTGGTTTCAGGCGTGTAGTGTGCAACCCAAGTTTCATCTCCAGTAACGATGGAGCGGAGAAATTCATCTCCATGGAGTTTGCAGCGCCTCAAAAACTCTTGCCCGGCCTCCACTCGATTCAACTTGTGTTGGTCTGTCAGCTGTTTTGGGAACCACCTCGCGGACAGTTTCCGATATCCGAGGGTTTCTGTGATGGTTTCGTGTAGTAGAGATCTGGAAATTTGCGGAAACATTGCAGAAAGTTCATCCACAGTCAATCTGCGATCGTCACGGAGCGTATTTTCGATTTTGTCCACAATTTCGTCAGTCACAATTGAAGGTCTTCCGCTCCTTTAATCATCATGCACAGACGTACGACCATTTTTAAACTCGCGACACCACTTGTACACACTCGTACGATTCATAGCTTTATCACCATATGCAGTTTTCACCTCATTATAAACCTCAACCGGAGGTTTTCCCTTCCAAACGAGATAACGGATGACGCCGCGTATTTCGCACTTGGCGGGAGATTGGATTGACATTTTTCATGAAACGTGTTGTCGCGTCGACACTTCTCAACGTACTGACCTCGAACCGGTCTCGTTGCGGAGGGGAAGGGTCAGGCTACACGGAAGTGTAGCCAACATGTCGAAAATAAAATCCACCCGGTCGTGAGAGCCTCAGTACACTTACTTTCTGGATACGCCTCGTATTATGTTAAATACATTACCGGATCCTGTACCAAGTACACATTTAACTTGATGGCCATCCAGAAGTATTAGGTTCAATTTCTGATGATATTGAAAACAAATTAAAGAAAAGAGTGCAAGTATTGTAGAACAGTTTATCTGGTGACAATACTCGCATGCGCTGAGTATGTGTGCTAGTTTTGTGGTTTCTTCACCTGTGATAGTGTTGTCAAAATTTGCAATGATGAACTATGAGTTTCCTACCTACTTCAGTGGTTCTAAACCTAAAGACTCGATTACTGGGTCTGAAGACAGTATTGTCTTCTGACCACGCTTTTTAGTACGTTCGAATTACCAATTTGGATACTTTGAAGGGTTCCATATACAAGAAGAAGTGGAATGTGTAACTCAGCAACTTAGCTCAATGTGTTAATGATGTTAAGATTTTAAATTCACTCAGGATGATTTAAAATTTCTAAAATTTTGGACATAAATCATAGAATCCAATATCAATCCCGGTATTGGTCGCAAACCAGAGACAGCGATTTGTAAAAATTGTTTCGGGATATTTCTTAAGTAGTCCTATTGTCTTTATCATACTATATACGTCGTCTTTAAAATGTCATTAATTTAAATATCTGCCTAAATATCCGAGGCAGAATTACCGGTGCCCATAGTTGAGTAAATGGTAGTTTTGTGATTCATTATGAGCATTTTGCTTTTAAATACACTTCCAGATATTCCATCTGAATTAATTTAATATCGCTTATGAGCTGTTTTTATATATTAAAAAATGAAGCGGCGGCTCTTGCGGCGATATTATGTTATGAGTAGAGAACAACACTATTACAAGTTAAGTATGGAAAATCAAAATTATACGATTTGATAGTTTAGGAGCTAGTCCTTAAGGGAAGAGATGATGATGATTTGTTGATAAATAAAACACGTTTTCGATCGCAATGCGGAAGAAGAGTTTTTATTACTAAACGTAGGTATTTATACTATTTCCACGTGTGTGCGGGAATGCGAGCAAGATATCCTTCGTCTCGTTTCTGCATTAGCAAAACGGTTAATGTCGTATGTAGGTGACAATTTATTTACGGAACTGGCGAGACAGCGTGGTGCGTTCTCGCTCTAGTATGGAATGCGGTCCGCTCCGGGCTATGGGTTGAATGGCCGGCGTGTGAACTTCGGACTTGTTTATTTATATTTGTCGAGGAATGCAAAGGTCACTTCATCGGTCATTGACCGTATGTATGAACGCCCACAGTGTTCCGAGTGGGCGACCGCCACAATAGTTTTATATCCTTAGTTAATAAATTAAGGATATCGTTCTTTCCTTTGGGTGTCCGGACCTTCAACTATGCCATGTGTTTCCAGTAGGAAGCAATAGAGATCACCTTATCATTTGCATCGGTCAGGTCCTCTTAGATTAACATAAATAAAGGATTAAGAACTATCAAAGCGCTTAATTTTGATTTTCTTAATACAAAATGGAGCTTTATAAATTTAAAATCGACAGCATTAATAAACTGTACTTATCTTCTCTGATCCCCTAAGTGCTCTTCATTCAATTTCACGTAATTGTTTGAGTAACTCATATAAATAAATTGTTTGAGTAACTCATATAAAGAAATTGTTTGAGTAACTCATATAAAGAAATTGTTTGAGTAACTCATATAAATAAATTGTTTGAGTAACTCATATAAAGAAATTGTTTGAGTAACTCATATAAAGAAATTGTTTGCCATGTTATTCCAATTGATGTCAAAAAATATAGATGTTTCTCTAGCTTTGACTCCTTCACATATTGGCATCACTGGTAATGAATGTGTTGATTCCTTGGCAAAGGAAGCATGGTCTTCCGGTTGTCCCCTATGTGATTTTTCACCGCCAGTAACTGATCTTTTGAATAAAATTAAGCATGATACTTGGCGCTGATGAGTGTTGGATTGGGATATAACTGGTGTAAATAAGGCCTCTAGATATAAATCAATCCAACAATCTATCTCTTTGAAGCCATAGTTTTTTAGGAGAGATTTTCTTAAAGGAGAGATGATGATGATGGTTTGTTGATAAATAAAACTCATTTAGATCGCAATGTGGAAAGAGGAATTTATTTGATAGACGTAGGTATTTATACTATTCTTGAATGTGTGCGCGATATGCCGCCGTCTCGCTTCTGCATTCGCACTACGATTAATGTCGTATGTAGGTATTATTCTGATTTGTGAACTGGCGCGACAGATGTGCTGCCCTCTCGCTCTAACATGGAATGCGCTCCACGCCCGGCCGTGAGTTGAATGATCGGCGTGTGGACCTTGCACTTTGTTTGTTTTGAATTGTCAAGGTATGCAAAGGTCGGATCGCCGGTCATTGACCGAGCGTGCGAACGCCACAGTTTAATATAATAAGAATTAATAAGATGGAAATGTCATTCATGTGTTGTTTGCTGACGGGCCACTGCGTGGTGGCTAGTCACCTTTAAAGAACGGGTATTGTGGATAATCCCGGCTGCGGTGTGGTCTGGATGATGAAACTATAGACTGTGTATTTTTCGGCTGTCCGTTGCGAGACATTTGATTTACTAAAAGCCATATCTTAACCGTGTCCAGTGAACGTTGCGTTTTTTCTTTCTTAGAAGATTTTTCCCATTTATTATTGTTAAATTTTTGAAGCTAAGTCATCTGAAACTTTAAATTATCTAGAATTGTCTTTTTTTAAAATTGGTTTCATTCTATTGACTCATATATTTGCATAATGACTTGAATTTGGTTGCACAAATCATCCTAATTCTGGTGGATTACCTATTTAAAATTAAATAAAATATAAAAGTCATCTGTTTGTTTGTTTAAAGCTGAAAACACCTTTTAAAATTTATGTTATATACAGTGAAACCCCGTTTTTACGTTTTTGAAGGGACTGATAAAAAAAAACGTAATTGGAGGGAAAACGTAGATTCGGGGCTAGAAAAAAAATTGAAAATAATTTTTTATTTCGATAATCACACAAATCGTAAAACTTTTTTCAATCGATTTGCGATTTTTTATTATCGTAGCCAAAGTTGTAATGGGTATCCCCAAATCACGCGTGAAACACGTGAACCAACGTGTTTATTAACTTTTTCGAGAATTTTCCTTTTCTCTTGAATCGATAATGTTTTTCTTTGCTGAGACATTATTTGAAAAGATTCAATGAAAAATTTAAAAGAAATGAAAAAAATGTAAATTGACACACGAAATACACGACAATTGATCTGCCTATACAGTCTGCCTGCCTCTGATTCGCTAAACTTCCCACCGATTGCATCGTATTACACGACTCGTGTAACCTTGACCATGAGCGCTGCAGGTGCACACGTGTCTATAAATAGAAACAACATATTTCTGCTTCCTAATATTCATTTCAAATATTTTAAATTGTCGCGCATTTAATTAAATATGTTTATAAATTGATTTGCATTTTAAATATTTCAAACTTAAATTGCGGGATATAAAAACGTAAAAGCGGGTACTACTATGAATGTACTAAAATAAAACGGGATTGTAAAAATTGAACGCAAATAGCGGGAAAACGTGAATTCCGGACACGTAAAAGCGGGGTTTCACTGGAATTCTTTTTGGATTAAAAGATTTTTGAGGCTACAAATTTACATTAGAGCTAGAATCAGACAATGCATTAATGACACGACTGTACAGCCGAGCTATAGCCGAAACCTGCAGTGAATTGGTTTAGTGACACGATTTGTTTATTTTTTAGATGTTTATAATCCTGAATACTTGGCGGAAAAAATATCCTTGTTGTTCGTGGGGAGCAAAGTGCTAGGTTCAAACTTCTTCGTGCCAATGCAGCATTTCATTAAAAAGTAAAATGTATAATTTTTATTTACAGATTCAATGGGGGGCGTGTTACCTGACACTAGCCGGCAATGTCGTAGTCTACCTGACTATGCTCGGATTCTTTATGACCTTCGACTCTGAAGACTCAGACTATAGCATGTGGTGAAAGGGCCTTCTGGAATATTCGATGATTGGACATTGTAAATAGCATTTTGTAATAATTGGTTCATTTACACAACAAGATTTGTGTCTAAATACCAAAATCAGAACCTGAAAATAATCCAACGCAGGTGTGTGCTTGCCTCAAGTGTTTCTTTTATGTGCATTGTATTACTATTGGGAAAATGCAAAAATTCCCGTATTACACATTTTATACATAAAGTTTTTAAAAGTATATAAAATTTTTTTATCTTAACATCTTGCTTGTTTTTTGAAGGAATATAACAAATCTTTTAACTGAATATCTGATGGAAGGGGTTATTCATATTTATAATATAAATGCTCATTTAATTCAAGTTTTCATGAAACAAAAAAAAACAGCTGTAAATCAGGGGTCAGCAACCTTTTCAGACTTACGGGTCACATTCGACTTTTAGTTTTAATACTATGGCCGCAACTATAAATTCGATAAATATAAGTTTATTGATAGCAAAATATAATAATATGGACATTTTAAATCACACAAATATTTCAAGGCATTGGAAAAGAAAATACGTATACTATTAAAAGGTCTCGTCTTATAACATCCCCCACCAATAGAAGGCGAGCCCAGCGGTGAGGGCATTAGATGTTTTTTTAGCTCACACTCTTGTACATGTAAAGTATAGTTAAAAAAATTATAATAAATAAACAGTTAATACAATTATAAACTCAATAAATGTGTACACACACAATCCCAGACTCACTGCAGCATTAAGAGAGACAACTGTGTAAGACAGGGAGTGTAAAAAAATCTTTACTTTTCAATTTTTATTATTTTAAGCCTAAACGAACAAAAATGTTTTATAAAATCGAATAACAAAATATTGTTGTTTATAGTTAAGGCATTAACGTTGTGGAGGTTTAAAGACATTGTAATTAATTTTTATCAAACATCCGAACATCTGTTGAACAGTTATATCCCAAAAATCTCTCCGCTCTTGGCCGAAATTGTCCCATGCCTCCCTCACCCCTCAGCCCCCAACCGTTGAAGCGTGTATATCGGTATCAGTTCGAACAGCATTTAGTCTTGTTTGTGCTCCCCTTAAGATGAGGTGAAAGCCTTGAAACCGGTAGGGTTATACCGTCACAAAAAAGTGGAATAAACAGTGTTTGATAAAAGTAAATTACAATAACAAAATATTGATACACACAAAATGAGTAAAATTAAAATGTGTATTTTTCACTCTTTTCCTGATTTGTGTCTGTATTTTTTTACTTTGGAAGTTGGAAAGAATACACGCGCCAATAAACATTAGCATCTGTTTACTGGAATGTAGGCTACGTAAAAAAAAAAAAAACATTTATTTGTTAAGCATATAAAATCTTCAAATATTCAACATATGGACTGCATGTAATATTAGTATGAACAAATGTTTGTGGGCTGCAAAAATTGCATGTGTGGGCTATATATAGTACTGTCTGCGGGCCACCGGTCGCCGACCCCTGCTGTAGATAAAAAAGGTTAACATTTTCAAACAATACTAAAAAAGTGGAAATTTCGTATATTCCATTGGATTCAACATCTTTTCAATGTTTTCACTTCACCTGAAACATGCCTTCTTTTGAAATTTATTTTTACTTTGTAGAAGAAATCAAATTAGTTTTATGATAATAATTTTGAAAAATACAACAGATGAATCTCCTATTGTACTCGTGTGAAATTCAAATTATTGAAAAACTGTAAAATATTGCCTGATATCTATTAAACGTGGGACTGGTTATTGAGGGTTTACTGTATTTGTATAACAAATAAAACTTCCCATCCATTTTGAATATATTTTGGAGTTAGTAATAACTATTAATGCGTGTTTTATGCTTTTTAGTAATATGAGTAAATTACCACATTGAATGAAATTTTAATCCTGAAGTATTAATTAACTGTCAATTCACATTCAAGTTGACGTTGACTTTAAGCTGACGCTAATGAAGTTCGCATGATGACCTCCATGGCCTAGTTGGTAATACGCCTGTCTCCTAGATGGGGGGTTGCTGGTCCGATTCTCGTTAGTACTCAATTTTTAAAAAAAGGTTTTATTTTGATTTTCGCTGAAAACATTTTATACATCTTATAGTTGGTTAGAATAGACTGTCACATGGCAATAAACCAGCCAGGTTGTACCGTTCTTTAATTTCTTATCAATATCAACACAGTTTGCTAGTGTTTCTAAAAATAATAGGCAAGTAAAATTATAGTTCGTTCGATATACACGTATACACGAAAATAATTAAGTCAAATTTAAATCGGTTTGATATATACATAAAAAAATCGATAAGTCAAACCATAGTTGGTTCTTTATATACATAAATATAATCAACAACTTAAATCAAATTAGGTGTTAACATAAGTTGTGTCCGTTTTTTTCCAAATTAAAAATGAGCACCAAAAGTAAAACCAAATAGTAAAGGTTATACGTCATTCGAAAGAAAATTTTCTGCTCTACAAGATATTGTGTTTGCTTTTACGTTACATATATTATTTTATTTGATTACAAGCCTTCAAAATGGAATGTCAAGTAGACGAAAGTGAGCATTTTCGACACCTCCTTCTGTTCGCGTTCAATCGAGGGAATAAAGCTGCCAAAGCTGCTCGCGATATTTGTGAAGTGTACAGTGAAGATGCTATGAATCAAAGGACAGTTCGTCGATAGTTTTTGCGTTTCAAAGACGGTAATTTCGACCTGAAAGACATGGAGCGTTCCAGACGACCAGTGGACTTCGATGAGGACCGCTTAAACCATATTATTCATGAAGATCCCCTTCAAACCACCGTATAATTGGCTGAACAGATGAATTGTAGTCACATGACTGTATACCGCCATCTTAAATCAATGGGAAAAGTCCAGAAGTTCGGCGCTTGGGTTCCACATGTTTTGAGTGAAAACAACAAAAATCAACGTTCGACAATTGATCGCGAGCAGCTTTGGCAGCTTTATTCCCTCGATTGAACGCCAACAGAAGGAGGTGTCAAAAATGCTAATTTTCGTCTGCTTGATATTCCATTTTGAAGGCTTGTAATCAAATAAAATAATATATGTAACGTAAAAGCAAACACAATATATTGTAGAGCAGAAAATTTTATTTCGAATGATGTATAACCTTTACCATTTTGTTTTACTTTTGGTGCTCATTTTTAATTTGGATAAAAACGGACACAACTTATGTTAACACCTAATATGATTTATTTGGATCGATGTATATGTAAATATAATCAAAAATTAAAATCATAGTTATATAAATACAAAAATAATTGACAAGTTAAATCATAGTTTGTTTGATGCATGCATAAATATAATCAAGAAGTAAAATCATTGATGAAAATTATTACTGTGACCTCCATAGAGGAAACTCAGACATAACTTTTTAACTGTGTTAACTAGAGTTGTGTTGAACTTTCAGTTACAAAAATAAAATATTAAATATATTTTATGTATTGCATAGCATTTTTCTGCACCCCCACTGGAACAAATAAAGACTTATTGGTGTTATTATATTGATCGGAAATATTTAATTATGCTTACTTCACTCCAATCAGGTTTTAGTCAACTTTGCGTCAAGTGTGAGTTCGATTTTAATGTATAAAGTTAGTATCTAAATTATTGTTTAATATTGTACGATTATAAAAATATATTTGGCTTGCAAAATATATTATAAATTAAATTGATAAAATCCAAATATATAAAAAAAATCCTATTATAAAAAAAATATCCTATAATTTCTTAATCTTTATTTACTTAATATTTTGGATGGATGGGTTTAGATTAACTTTTTAGAATTTCTAACTCTGATAAGAGAAAAAAACAATTTTTTATACAAATATGTTGAATGATTTAAGACATTATTCTTAGTTTGTTTCCATTGTAACTCATTTTAAGTACAAATTCATGCAGCCAAATATGGGATAATTCTTTAAAGTACTTCTTTGATGGTTGCTGATTATCATAGCTACAAGTATCTTGATCTTTAAGGCAGCAGCTCTGAATAAAGATACGGTAATAACACAGTGAAATCACTCCCATAAGTTCCTTCAACTATAGTTCGGAAAATCTAGGATGAACCGTATGACAGCTCACAAATTTGCCCCAATACAACCTTGTAACGATGTTCAGTTCAATTTTAATTATTTTATCAACTTAAATGTAAGCCTCGATTCTAATAAACAGCAAGTTATTTAGGTAAATACATTACATAAAACTAACAATAATGACAAATTAATACATCTTGTCACAAATTAGCAAAAAATGTGGCAGTTTGTTAAAATCAAGTAATATTTGGTGACGTTTGTCAAAAGTCACTATGTTAGTCTGCATTGGCTAGGGATGGGGTATTTGATAATTGGATTTTCAAAAATCGATTTTAATTAAATGTTCGTAATTAGTATTAATTCATAATGGATTTTGACCTATTTAAAGATACAAACAAATCATACAATACATTAGAAAGTCAGTATAATGAAAATTAGGAATTAAAACGTCAGTTTAGAGAAAAACAATTGTTCAATTTGTAAAAAAACTATTCGATTTGTAAAAAAAAAACGATTTTACCCCATCCCTTTGTGACAAACGTCGCACGGTTCATCCTAGACTTTCCGAAGTATAGGAGATGCATCTTCCCGTACTTCTGTCCTAAATTTTCCCCTGCAATATCTCTTTTTTACTTCTCGTATTATATGTCCAATGTTCTCTACTTTTCTCCTTTTGATGGAGAATTATTCTTCTCTATCTTTATTCATCCGTTTTAAGATGTCATCATTTACAGACTTTGCCAACCCATGAGACTTTCAGCATTATCGATAACACTACATTTTAAAAGTTTCTATTTTCTTTGTGGTGACCTGAGTATATATCCATGCTTAAACACCATTAGAGAATTATGTAGCAACACAAAATTCACATACGTAAGTCAAGATTGAAATCCTTGATGCAGAGGAGATTCTGCATTTTGAAGAAACAACTTCGTGCCATCTCTACTTTTACTTTGATCTCTTGAGACTGGTCCCATTTATCAATCTGCCAGCATCCCAGATAATCATATTGTTGGACTCATTGAACAATTTCATTATTTGTATCATAATTAGCGATTATAAAACAACTAGTTATAATCCGTCAATAATGACGGAAGTAGATAAAATACTTGAATATATTTTTTTAATTCAATTTAAAAGTTCTTTAATATTAATACTTTACTGTCACTCTTCTTAATAAATACATTATTTACCATTGTTATTTTTGTCATATAATCAAGATGTGACAGCTGTCAAATAATGTTGGAAAATAAGGATGTTCTTCTTGAATAATGCCCATGAACTCATATACACATACATGAAGGAATAAGGATGTTCTTCTTGAATAATGCCCATGAACTCATATACACATACATGAAGGAATAAGGATGTTCTTCTTGAATAATGCCCATGAACTCATATACACATACATGAAGGAATAAGGATGTTCTTCTTGAATAATGCCCATGAACTCATATACACATACATGAAGGAATAAGGATGTTCTTCTTGAATAATGCCCATGAACTCATATACACATACATGAAGGAATAAAGATGTTCTGAAACATGATTTAAATGTTGTTTATAGTTAAGGCATTAACGTTGTGGAGGTTTAAAGATATTGTAATTTATTTTTATCAAACACTGTTTATTCCACTTTTTTATGGTCGAATTCCTTTCATTGCTAATTATTAATAAAAATTGTAATTTTTTCAAATTTGTTTTATTAATTGCAGTGACCTTTATGTGGTGACACAAATCATTCTAGTGTTATTAAAATAAAAAGTTCACACCAATATGGTGTTCATCTAATCAAAAATGGAAAAAAAATCCTATAATCAAAACTTCCTTCAGAGCATTTTTATTTTTCCAATACATCTGTCACTTTTTAATTATTTTAAGTTTTTTTTCATTTCTATGTTTTCTGTACTGTGACCAACGTACAAAAGGCGAGAATTATTTATTTCGATAAGCGGTTAACAATTATGTTTCTTTCTTTGTCCATCCACCCAAGATATAAAAAATATATTACACACTGGTATATTTTATGCTTAAATCTTTGTGGAAATGGTGAAGAATCATTCTTTATAATAGATAATAAAAAAAAGCTTAAGGGTTATAGAATATTACAATATTATAGTCATAAATTTCAAAATAGTGTTTGATATTTAGATATGAAGAATGTATGAAAGGCAAATTATTATATATTTATGAATATGTTACAAGAGTGAGAGAACCATTGCTGCTAATACAGAAACAAAGACTCCCGATTAGTTTTTATAATTACAGATAGATTTCCAAATACAATTCACAAAACAAAAATAATAAATTCCAATCATGTAGATATTCAAGACGTGTTTTTATATTAAATATTTAGCAAATTATAAAATCTAATAGATACGAGAAGAAATTTATGAACAAGTATTTATAATACCTTAGAAAATATGTGGTCCCAGTTAATGTACAAAATGTAAACATATATGTCTTTAGATTTAGCGCTAAGGTGTTTCAATATGCATGTTGGGAATCCGCTTGTAATATCATCAAAATCAGTTAAATTTTATCATGTCAAAGATTCTTAATTTTTCCATCATTTAAAAGGGATTTTGTCAAATTATCAGTCTATATAGTTTTTAAATAAAAAAAAAAAAAGAAATTACTTTATTAAATGCGCCCAAGTTTGATAGTTTTATTTTTGCATTTTTAAATTGAGACCTTTTTTTCTCACCGAGCAATTGTTATATGTTTTATCTGTATTAGTAATCGAGATAAATTTCCTGAAAACAATTTCACTACTTCTAAAGTTTATCCATTTTTCAGTTCTATTTTATTTACTATTCAGAAATACAAAAAAAAAAATTGTCTTCTACTTAAAATGTTCAGGAATTTTTAATATGTTTTCTACATTTTGATCTCTTGTTTTCCTGTTATTTTTAACCTGAATTTCCTTGTGTTGTGCTACTTTATATTTATTTTAATTTTTAACAATTTTATGTTAGAGTTATTTTTGAAATATTCAATCGGACATTTCTTATACTTGTATTCATTAAAGGAATATATACCGTATTTTACGGACTATAAGACGCTACTGACTATAAGACACACCTTAATTTTTAGGCAATTTAAAAAAAAAAAAAAACATTTTTACCATTTTTATTATTAGATTGCAAAGCCAGACTAAAAAAAATTCTTAGTTTATAAAACCGAACTGACCTTTAAAATCCCTGAAAATCCTCATCTGAACTTTCTTGTTCTTCTTCCTCATCATATGAATGATACCTTTTATTTTATTCCATTGCGAAACTAGCTACTAACAAAAATATTGTACTGTTACCGATAACACAAATCACTTTCAATTCAAGTTCACTGGCACCGTAAACTGCAATGACACATCATAGGCTAGAAAATGTTCTGGGTTTGTGATGGCGGGGCGGGAGGGAGACAGTGTTAGCAAGCTTGTGAATCCCCGCAACTCATGTTCATCGCATCGGTGCACTGCTTCTGCCAGTTGAATCCAATGTTGCCAGATAGAGATAGGTTTCCCGCAGCATCGAATATATGGCCATTTTTAAGACTGGCGGGAATTTTAAATCAAACACTGGACATTTTTTTATTAATTTCGAGTATAAGACGCAACTGAATTTTGGAGGCAATTTTTTTGAAGAAAAAAGTGCGTCTTATAGTCTGTAAAATACGGTATTTCATATTTCAAAACTGAAATGAATCTTTAAAAAATATATTTGAATAAATAATTATAATTTATTTTATTTAAAACCAAAAATATATTTTGTTCAATTTATTTTCGAGAATATATAGTATTTAACTCAGTACAGGCCAAAATCAAGCAAAATGTTACAAATTTTTTATTTAACTATATGTGAAAAAAATCAAGACTATTTTGGATTAAAATTAAAATGTATGCCTTAAAATTTTTACGAGTTTTTTTTTAAATAGATTATTTTTAAGTCTTATTTCAAAATTATCATTTTGCCATTGAGAGTTTTTTTCTTCAATGTTGAAAATAGTATAAATAATTAATAATGATATTTTAATGTAAATAATGTTTCTGATATCCCTTTAGAAAAAACCTTTATTGTTCCATTGAGAAAAAAAACTTTCATAGTTAAGTTAAAAACACTTGTTTTCCAAGTTAGTAAACTACAATTATTTTTTATCACACTTTCTAGTGGTTAATTAAATGTTTTTTCTGATTTGTTTTTGTGTATGTACGTATTTTGTTTTATTTTTTATTGAAAATGTTTTGGTAAAATTAAAGCAAATTTTTTTTTTAACACGTTCACTGCGTCGAACACGGCTCCCGTTGTCATACAAATATTTTGTATGGGCACGGGAATCCTTGAATGTTTAGTGCACTCATAAATGTCTCCCGATAAGGATTCGTCGCCGGTTTCATGTGTTTTGAAGACACGAAATAATACACTTGTATATGATGTTTAAATAGAAAGTAGAATTTGATTTTTAGCAAAGTTATGGGTTTTCAAAAATTCGCAAATTTTTTAGTATCTCCGTATGACATTTAAGTATTTTATACGGAGTGAATGTGTTAAACAAACTGAATGTTTCCGCATTATTAGTTAATAATTAATTGTTTTGTGGTTATCTAAATCTGTGGAGTTGATGCTTATATTTATTCTTATTTTAGTAGAATTTCTAGTGTTAACAAAGCATACAAGTTTTTTAAAATTTCAATCTCATTTTAAGTTTTAAAGACAAAATCTTAGACAGTTCGATAACATTACTAAAATATGTATTTTGATATGTATTATAAGCATCATAAAATGTTTTTGACTTTTTAGAAATGTTAGATCACCACATAGATTTCAGATGGAGAGTATTTTAAAACAATAACATATAGACTGTATATTTAAGTTTTAAATAAATCTAATTTAAAGATGTGTATCAAAATGAATGTATTGCACTCATAAATACAATTTGAGGCACACTTTTGGAGATTCTTAGGATATTCAGCTTTTGTTTTTTATTCAAATTTATTTTATTTGTGGCCTTCATTTATTTTTATTCAGTATTTATTCCACATTAGCTTTAGCTCATGTCATGTATACTTTGGAGCGAATGCTACGAGTGCTATTTGAGGTTGCAATGGATTGTGAAGAGATGAAATTTTCAATTAAAGCCAATTCATTATAACTGTTGAAATAAATAAATACGCAACAGAAAAATTGCATGATAATGTATGTACATGTATATGCAGTGACTTTAATCAATTTAATTATTAATTTGAATATCTAAGGGTGCCCTCTGTGTATTACGACTATTAATGAATATATCATTTGAGGAATAGTTTACTGCTTTTCAACTATCAATGTCACTGTTGTTTTTTATTTTTTCCGGAGACAGATAATTGTCCCTCCTCTTCCCACAGATTCTCTAGGAACTAATTAAGTTATCTTACAGTGGGAGCGAACACTTGTTAGAAAACTACATTGAATCTTGCTGAGGTGGAAAAAACTGTCTACTAGGGTTGCTCCTCTGGCGACACGTTGTATTGTGAAAAAGGATATTGTCAGAAATGATGACACAGTTAAAATTCGAAGCAAAATATGAGTTACATTTTCTTCTTTATTTTCATGGATAGGGGTGTAATTTGAGAAATTTAACTTTTGTGAAAATATAAAGAAAATTATAGCATTTTCGAAAATAATAATAAATGGATATTGCCCCAAAAACCTGCACTTTGTACAACAATATGAAAGGGTGCAGATATTGAAGTTATTTTTTATATAATTTAAGAGGGTATTCTCTTCTAGAGGCGTGAATTTCTGGCGTTTTTTCAGACTAAATAAAAAAAAACTAAAAAAAATTTTCCTATACATTTTTTTACAGTTTGTTTATTGATGATTGGAGAATGTACAAAAAATTTTTGAATTTTTTTTTCAAATTCAAGATGTTATCAGCTGTTATATCTTGACGTTAAAAAAAAGGGGTGAGTGACGACATGAATGTCGTACGACACGAATTTACGATTTTTTTTTTCTCTTTGTTACCAACTATTCATGTCATGAATAGTTGGTACCAAAGAGAAAAAAAAAAATCGTAAAATGGCGGCTGTCTGAAAAAAATTTAAATTTTTTTATCCTTTATTCAAATTTTTTAATTCTTTAAAAATAGTAAAAAAAATAGTTTTTGAATTTTCCAAGGTAGGGACGATATAAAAACATTTATTGACATTTTGTACCAAATTTGAAGGCAATAGGCTGGATAGAACTTGAGATTTTACGTCGACCAGGTCGAAAAAAGTAGTTTCGAGAAAAACGCATTTAAAGTTTTGAGATTATTGTCAGAGTCATTTCGGCGCGGCGTAATTGCTGCCTCATTTATAGCTATAACTTCGTAAATATTGAGAATTTTAAAATTTCTTTTTGAGAACATATCAACCCTTCCCTTACGGTGATAAAAATAATACGCGTGCTCCGGTGTTGGGTAGTGAGTACGCAATAAAAAATTTGCGATTTTAAATCGGAAAAATAAGAACATTCATAGATAATTCCCTTAATTAATTATAATTGAAGTCAAAAATTATAATAATTGAGATTTATTTGCTGAAAACATTAAAAAACCATCTGAAAACATTAAAAAACGCTCACGGAACGGGCGTACGTCTAACCTATTTGCAAGCCTAGAAGCTACTAATGGCGCGGAACGTCAGTCGCATACCCCGGCGCTTACGCCTTTGCTTGCGACGTTGAGACAATTCAGCTCCTCGCAATTCAGTCTAGTATGCAAGAGTGAGATGCGAATATATTGTCGCGCTTCCCGCATACTATTCACCTATCGTCAAGACGAGGCACTCGCCGCGTTTAAATGCGAATTTGTTTTCGATCATTACAAAACACCTCGATGTAGTCGATAAATTCTGATTATTATTAATATTATTTTTTAAATCAATGCGTAAATATATTATTGAGGAATACCTAAAATCTTAACCTTGTGTATTTATTATATTTATAGAGATATTGATGGTTATTAGAAGCAACGTGTAGAAGATACCCAACACAGGGAAGGAAAGGTTAAAGGTCTAAACTTGAAAAATATGCAAAAAAAAAAACATTTTTTCTAATTTCTAGAGTAGAATATCCCCTTAAGGTTCTTTTCTGACAGTCTTTTTGACATCCACGTAAAGAATTTTTTATTGAAACAGATTGACATAATTAAATAGTTGTGAAGTTTAACATTCCGCAAAGTTTTGAAAATTTCTTTCTCTACATTCTCTAAAGACCAATTCATTAATTTCAACACATGCCGTGTATCCAGAATATTCTTATGTCACGATGTATTTGATGCTTTGTCATAGAAATGAGAAGTATGAACAAAAGGCTTCTTTGTGGAGAATATTGCTTGGTCGTCATGCTTGATTAAATTATTTACTTTATTTTGTTTTCTATTTATATTTATAACCAAAGTGATTCCAACATAAGTTAACAAGATTGCATAGGATAAACAATATTTCAAAATACTGATTCACAAATATCGGTGTTAAATAAACTTTTCATGTGAGCATTTAAAAAAAATACATTAGTAATTTTGTATAGAAATTTCAATGATTACAAAAAAAAACAGTATTTTTACGGAAACTTGAATAAAATCTACAAAATAAAATTCAAGTATTTATTGTATTGGTATTAATACATTTTTAAGTAAATAAATTTCGCTAAAATGCGAAAGAAATACACGATAAACAACTCCATAAGAAAATACGCCACTGACTTAGCTTTGCATAATAATAATAATAAAAAAAATGTTTTTTTTTTTCTGGATTTTAACGTAAATATTGCACAGGCCTATGAAATCCATATGCATACATAATATGAATGGTGTTTAGGTAAAGAGGTATATAGTATGTCATCAATCACTTATAGTATTTGTCAGGAGAACCAAATGAAGTTTTGCAACACTTGTATTCCCAAAATACGGACCTCAGGTAAATTTTAAAGGTAAACAATTGAATACATAAATAATTTATGTGTTCAAAGCTCACTTTTAAAATTTACCTGAGGTTCGCACTTCAGGAATACAAATGTTGCAAAACCTCATTTGGTTCTCCCGACAAACAAGCAATCGATGACATATACCTCTTTACCAAAACGCCATTCATATATAATACACATTACACGCAGTGCAGTAATTCTTGTACAAAGTTAATAAGTACATATAAAAAAATATAATAAAAATTTATAAGATACAAGAAAAAAATACATTTAGAATAAATAAAGAGATCGTCACTACACATTTAACATCCAGCAGGAGTCTGGAGAATGGACCATCTTTCACTCAGTTTCAGTACTTGATAGAGGAAAGCATCCCGGATCACCTCATTGGTGGCATATGTTATCCTTTCTCTCATACTTACTATAAACATTGGTGGCATATGTTATCCTTTCTCTCATACTTACTATAAACATTGGTGGCATATGTTATCCTTTCTCTCATACTTACTATAAACATTGGTGGCATATGTTATCCTTTCTCTCATACTTACTATAAACATCGGTGGCATATGTTATCCTTTCTCTCATACTTACTATAAACAGTTTGAAAATGCTTTCTAAGTGACAAGCTAAAACATGCTTGTCACTTATTTTATGTCAATTGTGTGGAATTTCGGACTAAAATAATCTAGTTAAAAAGTATAATTGGCACACCTGTGTGACTTTATAAAATCTTTATCAAATTGTGCCTGATACTTAATTTTGAAATTCTTTTTATTAAATATTATAAAATTTTATGAATAAAATCATTATGTTAAGGAATACTGATATTTCCTAATCATTTAAGATTTTTTGTAATTTTAGTTTGAATTTATACATTTTAAAATAACTAAGTATAAAAGCTTTTAAAATTGTTTTATTATAGTTTGACAATGTTCTTATAGAGTGAAACAGGTCTGTCGCTTACTCAAAGTTTGTTTTGTAGAATTTATTCATGTTTCAGCGATATACTAAATCTAAAATTTAACTATTATTATTTTTTTTTATTTTTTATTATTACACATGACAAGAAATATACACAATTTGAGAAAAAACAACAGGTAATTTGATTTGGACATATAATTTTAATGGATCTGGGTTTGTTGCCTTTCATTTGTCATATCCCCAGTAAACTAGGCTTTTGCCTGTATCTCACTGAGGATATTTAGCATGAAAAAATAAATCGATACTTCTTTCCGATTTTTGATAACACAAAAAAACCCCGTTGCACGCTCTCATCAACCTGACAAACAGTGACACTCAACTACAACTGGAAACATCTTGCGAAACTCAACTCCTCACACATTATCACTCCAGAAAGACCAAAAATATTCATCCCACAATATACCGCACACAATCATAAGAATAAAAATCAAAACAAATTCAAAACAAAAAAAAAAGAAGAAAAAAAGAAAAACACACAGAAACACAAATACAAAAACATCCAAAATTAAAACAACAAGAAGAGACCCACACTCACGAGCTCACATAAATCCTTTCTACTCGTCATTCATCCTGAAAGCCCAAGTACTCAAAATCCTGTCGCAATAACAACCACGCTCCGACTATAATTAATTTCAATTGATTCATTATGGAAATAAAATTAGATTTTAAGGTGCTCGTGACAAACTTATCTGTGGTCTGTGATCAAAATCTGTTACCTGCAAAGTTATATTTTTAATTTAGAAGAGTTTTAAATGAAAAATTCTGTAAAAGTTAATATTCAGAAAAACCTTTGTAAAATGAAAGTATTTGCAATAAGCGAAATTTAATAATTTGAAATGATTTTCTAAAAACTTGTAATCTGAGATGGATGTTTTCTTTGGCGTTAATATAATACTAGTTGCAACCCGTGAAATATTCACGGAAGTAAAACAAATTCTACATTTATCACAATATAAATGTAGAATTTGTTTATATATATCATTTATACATCGTCCCCTTTTACACCGGTTCAAAAATTGTTAGCTAGGTATTTATAATTTGTTTAGTTATCACGGACCCGTCGAGATTCAAATTTCGAATTACTTTCGGAGATAATCTAAGTATTCCTCTCTCGCTCTCTTGTATTCAAAATTCAATTCTCGTATTCTTTCTTTGACGACAACCATCGTACGGGTTTTGGCCTATTTATATTATGATGTTGTTCACAGGATTCATAGATTTAATAATTTTTTTTTCATTTGTTAATCAGTAATTTGAAATATGTTATCAAAAATTTTACTTTAAATTTTGTACGAATGAAAGAAAAAATGTTTGTAATATACTTATGAATAATAAAAATACTATTTGTATAATTTTTGTTATTTCATTTATTTTTTACAGAATTGATTTCAAAACGCTACTAATAAAAAAACAATTTATTTGAAAATACGAGGCATATCCAGAAACTAAGTGTACTGAATTTTTGTAGGTTACAATTTTTTTTATTTAAACAAAAAATTACGTGGTTACCGTAGTACATATGTAAGCTATTTTTCGACATAGTCGCCATTCCTCTCAATGCAGGTGGTGAAGCGGGGTATCAACTTTTTGATGCCTTCCTCGAAGTAGTTCCCCGCCAACCTCTCCGTCCACTTCACCTCCTCATTTACCTCCAAGTCGGTTGAAAACGTTTTTCCACCCATGTGCAGCTTCAGGGAGGTAAAGAGATAGTAATCTGAAGGTGCTAGGTCAGGGGAATGCGCGGGATGGTTCAGGACATCCCATTTAAACGAGGCGAGCAGTTCCTTCGTGGCGTTGGCCGTGTGTGGTCTGGCATTGTCGTGCAGCAGGCAGACTCCCTTTGTCAGCATGCCTCTCCTCTTGTTCTGAATCGCCCTCCGCAATTTTTTTAGGGTCTCACAGTATCTTGCAGAGTTGATGGTCTCCCCTTGCGGCATATATTCAATTAAAATTATGCCTTGACAGTCCCAAAACACGGAAGCCATGATTTTCTTGGCTGAAATTGAAGGTGAAGAGGTGTGACGCCACTGTTGAGACTGCCTTTTGGTTTCAGGCGTGTAGTGTGCAACCCAAGTTTCATCTCCAGTAACGATGGAGCGGAGAAATTCATCTCCATGGAGTTTGCAGCGCCTCAAAAACTCTTGCCCGGCCTCCACTCGATTCAACTTGTGTTGGTCTGTCAGCTGTTTTGGGACCCACCTCGCGGACAGTTTCCGATATCCGAGGGTTTCTGTGATGGTTTCGTGTAGTAGAGATCTGGAGATTTGCGGAAACATCGCAGAAAGTTCATCCACAGTCAATCTGCGATCGTCACGGAGCGCATTTTCGATTTTTTCCACAATTTCGTCAGTCACAATTGAAGGTCTTCCGCTCCTCTGTTCATTATGCACAGACGAACGACCGTTTTTAAACTCGCGACACCACTTGTACACACTCGTACGATTCATAGCTTTATCACCATATGTAGTTTTCACCTCATTATAAACCTCAACCGGAGGTTTTCCCTTCCAAACGAGATAACGGATGACGCCGCGTATTTGGCACTTGGCGGGAGATTGGATTGACATTTTTCACGAAACGTGTTGTCGCGTCGACACTTCTCAACGTACTGACCTCGAACCGGTCTCGTTGCGGAGGGGAAGGGTCAGGCTACACGGAAGTGTAGCCAACATGTCGAAAATAAAATCCATCCGGTCGTGAGAGCCTCAGTGCACTTACTTTCTGGATACGTCTCGTACATAAAAGTAAGTATTATGAGATTTATCCCAATCACTAGGTGAGAAGTTTTTAATAGGAAAATCAAAAATAGGTTAATTAATATCTGTGAAATTTATGTGCTGGACTTTCTTGTTTTCTAGATAAAAATAAAAAGAAATTCTAACTAGTTTTCGGTAGTGACCTTAGTTTATCTATGGTTTAAACCAAATTACTCCTTTTATTTTTAAAACAAATGTTTATATATCAATGTGTTGTGAATAAATGCCTGCACTGAGAATAATACATGGTGACAATGAAAATATGGAAAATTGATTAGGGAGGAATAAACGGTCCCTGTCTAGAAATTCTACACTAAATTAAGTGTCGTGAACGGATTGATTTCAAATTTTGTATCCAAGTCCCTTAATGGAATGTTTCCATTGTATCTTTCGAATTCGTGTCTGAGAGATGTTCCTTCGGAGAGAAGTAGAACTGAGATCAATTTCTTTTTCATTTAATAAATTGTTTGTTCCAAATCAATACAATAGGGCAGGGTATTATGATATAACTGTTGCTGTTGCTGGTCCTGTGGTGTGGAATGGTCTGCTTTCTAGTGCTAGAGATATGGGTGGTGTGTGCAGCTTTAGGGAGCACTGAAAGACAATACTTTTTGGGAGGTCATCAACATTTATGAGTGGGTTTGAATCCTGAGTTAGAGCACCCTTGAGGACAGTTTGCTTTTTAAATGACACTGTATAAATTGTCTTTTTATTATATTATTAAAGCTGATATAATAAGTTAAATAAACAAGAGTACTTCTGAGATGGCTTGGGCATGAAGAACGAACGAATGAAGACAGACTAACAAAGTTAATATACAATATAATGTGAGTGAAAGGTGTGATAGAAGAACACCAAGGACAGTGTGGTTGAACAAGTGAATGATATTTTAAAAGAAGATAATGTAAAAAGTCAGAGAAATTGTAGAAGTTGTATAAGAAGTGTATGGGTGTAGAGAAGGCAAATGATGTGTGTAGCCATAAGAAAGTGGGGCGCTCTCTTTGCCTACCCCGATAGGAAAATACCTTATGGTATGTATGTATTTTTTGTGATGGTATGTATGATCAAAGACAGCGGTTCCCAACGTGGGCTATATCGCCTTTTAGGGACTTGTGTTTCGCATAGAAGCATGTTGGTTGTTTGAATAAAAGTCGTCGAGATCGAGATAAGCAAAGAGAGAAAGTTTATTGAAAGCATCTGTATTTATAATGTATAGAACGGCGCAGAACATGTCGCTGTCTCGCTTTGCCGGACATATGGTTATTGTTGCACGTTCTATATACATTTCATACTGCAGTCTGCAGGAGAGGCAAGAGATATATCGGTGTCTCGCTTTTCGCTACTAGTGAGTTCAATGACCGCGCGGGCGACCTTCGCCCGGCGCCGTCTCGCACTGGCCACAGGCGAGTTCAATGACCGCGCGGACAAGGGTCGCCTCAGTGGGTTCAGTGACCGCACGCACGGTCGCTACAGCCTCACTAGGGTAGCGATTTTAATTTCCAGAGTTGACTGATCACCAAAGGGGCGTTGGCCCGAAAAAGTTTAGGAAATCCTGATCTAAAATGTCGTTTATTTTCCTCGGTGCGTATCTTGTGATTAAGCTCTTTTCGAAAAACTACGAAAGTATCTCATTTTACTTTTTTTCCTGTCCTTGTAATTTGACTAACTCACGTAGATCAATTTCGAAGTAAAAATATGTTCAAAAGTTTATTTTATTTTCAATTTGGGGCGTGCGGCACGTCCTGCTTACCGCCCTGACGTATCGGAGAGCGAACAAGGAACAAGACCTCCGCGTCTGTTTCTCCCGCGCGATACGCGAACAGACAATGAGGCAATTTTAAGTCTCCACGAGCATTAGCAATAAAAATACTACAGACATAAATAAAAAGTGCTTTTTTACGAGTATTTGGAGATAACGAGGGCTTTATTATACCAAGGCATCGATATCCTACTTTTATGTACGTTTTCCATCTTTGAGTAAGTTTTTAGCTTGCTGATAATATGAACATATACTCGTATATGCAATAAGGACCCAACACGCGAAATACATTATTTTGGTTTATTTGGAAAAAAAAAGAAAACATTTATTCAAATATGTTTTCTTCGAAATAAATAAAGTGATTTTATCAATCGTTTAACTTTTTTTGCTGTTGAATACTTACATAGATATCAGTACAACGTGTCTGTACCGGACAGGTACAAAGACTGTAGATAGGTGGTTGGTCGCCGCGTAGCGCTCAGAGAATCGAGCTAGCGAATTCCGCAGCGAAGATCCAGCAGAAGAAGAAGAGCAGGGAGAGATTCCTCTCAGGCAGTCGATGTAGGGTAGCGGGTCTCGAGTAAAAACACGGTAAAATCGGTATTACTGAGAATATATTTCAATGAATAAGTGAGAAGTGCAAGTGAACATGATTTCCAAATTGGGGGGCCCTCTATATTAATGGTCAGTCGGCCGCCGCAAGCACCCATTGCCCGCGAAATACAACAACTTTCGGGGTTTGGGCCCTGCTTACGCCGACTGAGCCCGGATCTACTCCGATCGCACCGCTTTGCAAGTCACTTATTTCCAGCGCGGTCGTGAATGCTATCGGAGTTAAACAAACATACATTTTAACATATGGAATATAGCAGATTTACATATAAAATCATATACATTTCAAATACAAAGGTTTACAGATAGAATGAATTAGAACATACAAGTTTAATAATACAGATCTATACACAGTGTCCTTTTCATATCACATACACACACATACGGGTGACGGCACACGTCCGATACAGTGTCCCTTGCGAGGTAGGCAGAAAGAAAATATCTACAAATTTTTCTATCCAAGAACGTAACCTTCGCCTTCTCCACATTTATACATACATCTCGTCATAAACGATCTTCAATTAATCATACTTCTCACTTTACCATCTTTCAAAATTCTGTCCATTTGGTCCAGCCACGTTTTCCTTGGTATTTCTGTTCCAAGCACACCTTGCAGTTTTGACCTGTATTCTCACTTAGTTATTCTTTCATAATTCATTCTCTCCACATGTCCAAACCATCTAAAAGCTCCTTTCCTCATATTACTTAAACTATCCATTTTATTCATGCGTTAATTTCTGATATCTTCATTCCGACTTCTTTCAAACATTGACATTCCACACATTTTCCTTAGTGCACGCGTCTCCACAGCATTAATCTTACTCTTATCCTTCTGCTGCTTAGTTCAAGTTTCACTTTTATACATCGAGTTGGGCACCAGGAACAATCCCAATGCGTTGAACTGACCAAGTGAGAGATGCAACTGGACTATCCTTAACAACTGCCCTTCGAGCCGCGGAGTGCAAGGATGGATGGAGAGAAGTCGTCAGAGGTTATCATGGGAGTCACGATTCTCAGTCCATGAGCTACACGACAAGATGGGATATTGTGCGGTTGTTGTGTATACCATTAAGTGCTCCGTTTACCTTGTTCCCTCTCGATACAATTCTTTCAATATCCTTTTCAACTCGTCCATCACACGTAAACATACTACCCAGATAACAGAACTTATCAAAATGTCAACGTTTCGAAAACGTTTCAGTTTTCATCTTAAGTGATTGTTTATAATCGACTTCGCCAAAGTGGATATGATTTCGCGTGATCTAACGTATCAATCAACAATTCCTGGGACTAACCAACAGATGGCGCCTCTAATAAAAAATCCATACCATTTTTAGTTAGTACCAGCCTTTAGAAGTTACGTGTCAAACTTTCATGACATTTCGACATTGTGTCATTGAGTTACAGTGGTTTTAGTGACGCTACTTTTGCTATTTTCAAAACAATGGAAAAAACCGAATTTCGTGTGTTGATAGAACATTGCTTTTTTATGGGAAAAAATATCGTTCAAACTCAGCGATTGCTTGAAAAGTGTTATCCGGGCTCTGCTACGTCGAAAACAACCATTTGTCGGTGGTATACTGATTTCAAACGCGGTCGTACAGACACAAATTATGCTGAACGCTCTGGTCTTCCAAATGAGGCTGTTACACCAGAAAACATAAAAAAAACTCTCAAAATCGTGATGGAAAATCGCCAAGTAAAACTGCATGAGATAACTGACATCCTGAAGATATCATTTGGTAGTGTTTACACTATTTTGCATAAACATTTGGTCATGAAAAAGCTTTTTTCGAAATGGGTGCCGCGTTTGTTCACAATGGAACATAAACTATAACGCATCGATGATTCAGAGCGCTGTTTGGCACTGTTTACGCGAAATAAACAGGAATTTTTCCGTCGGTATGTGACAATGGATGAAACTTGGATCCACCACTATACTCCGGAATCAAATCGGCAGTCAGCTGAGTGGAGAGCAGCTGGTGAAAGTCGTCCGAAGCGACCAAAAACTCAACAGTCGGATGGGAAGGTTATGGCCTCCGTATTTTGGAATGCGCATGGTATAATATTCATCGATCACCTTGAAAAGGGAAAAATCATTAATAGCGAATATTACATAGCGTTATTGGAGCGTTTGAAGGCAGAAATTGCAAAGAAACGGCCCCATATGAAGAAGAAAAAAGTTCTCTTTCATCAGGACAATGCACCGTGTCACAAGTCGATGGTAAAGATGGTCAAATTGCATGAGTTGAACTTCGAATTGCTTCCGCACCCATCGCATTATCCAGATTTGGCCCCCAGCGACTATTGGCTGATCGCAGACCTTAAAAAGATGCTCCAGGGAAAGAGATTTGGCTCCAATGAAGAAGTGATTGCCGAAACTAACGCCTATTTTGAAACCAAAGATAAATCGTTCTAAACGACTGGCATAGAAAAGTTAGGAAAGCGTTGGAATGAATGTATCGCTCTTGAAGGAGACTATGTTGATGAATAAAGAAGAATTTTGGCAAACAAATGTTGTTTTAGTAGTTAGTCCCGGGACTTATTATATTCGATGTGTTATAGTCACTACTACCGTAACGTGAGCGCATAGTTTCGTCCCATTTCGTAAGCTTCTTGGTCTGTTCCGAAGCGATTAGTTATTATTAATTTTCAATAATTGACTACAAACAAGTCTTGAAGATGAAACCTGTAACGTTTTCGAAAAATCGGCATCTAAGTCAAACCATGTGGTACAACACTCCGAAAGATCTTATACAACTGAACCATTTATTAGTTTGGTAACCCTTAACATATTCCAATTGACTATGTGGGTATGTTGATGAGCGTGACAGGGAGACAATATTTGACTTTAGTCACAGTAATCGAGTCTTCGGGTTAAGAACCACTGGTGCAGGTAAATAGTTCACAGTCACCATTGCAAGTGTTAGAAACACTACCGCACAAAGACTGTTCAAGTGTTAGGCCGAGGCCACACCAAAATGCTTCGTTAAGTACTAAGCTAGATTTTACGTGACTCATATACTACTAGACTTCGTGCCTAGCCACACCAAAGTGCTACGCACAAATTCATTTGACAATTGGGAGCGGTTGAGTCAGCACACGATGTCACTCTCAAAACTAACCAATTTCATTATAACTTACCATCTTTATTTACTTTCTGTGTAACTTCATTCCAAAGTGATTTTATTACAGGTACATTTTTCTATAATTTGTTCGATGGGTTCCACAAAGGCTCACTTTTATACACAGCTGTCGTTAAAACTTCCGCCATCTTGTAAATTAACCAACGCGTCTGTTCGCTAGGAGATTCACTCGACGACTAATCGTCATGCAACGTGGCGCGAAGCGTGCAGTGTGGCCACTGCGATAGTATGCGGTACGTTGGTTCGCTAGGATATGTCGCCTAACTCGCAATATAGCTCTAAGCATCAAGCGAGGCTCCTTCCTGTGTGGCCGAGGCCTTAGAAACACTACCGCACAAAGACACTCAATAAAAGAGAATTTACATAGAAAAATGCATACCTTTAAAAAATCACTAGGTACCATTTTTTAGTACTGCCGTACTGCAAATTTACCTGTAGCTTTGTAGTTATCTCACTAGTAAAAGTAACAGAAATTACGATATTGTATTCTGTAGTTATAATAACTTGTTTATTCAGATTATAGGATTCAAGACATTTTCAATAGAAATAATAACTTACATAGGAAAATGTATACGTTAAAAAAACAACTTTAATATTAACACTTGCCACCCTGTCATGGATAGCGAGTAACCAGGACTTATATTTTATTTGAATATTCAACGTTTTCGTACATAATAAAATGATTTTTATAGCTTATTTCAAAAATAGCCTAGCAGACTTTGCATTATTTCAATTTAAAACATATTTTTTTTACTGGACGCTTAGCGTCCAGCACCGTGGCTTGCGGATTTTTTAGCGCAGTAAGGCAAGTGTTAAGTCAACGGGTACGACAATGTTCTCTGAATGACGTTTTCCTTTTAAATTGTTAAGATGTACATGTTTATGACTTTCAGTTTATTGTTGTACATAATGCCAAGGTCTTTAATATAATATGGCTTTTCTTTATAATGTTTCAAATTAGCCAAATGATCACACTTCAGAGTTGAGGGCTGAGAGACAATATTCGATTACTGAGATTAGTTAAAAATAAATTTCTGGAATATTATCAAATTTATGTGAAACGTGTCAATGATGAGGAAAATTCGCGAATGTGGAGTACGGCACGTGCGTTCCCTGTGCAGCGCACACCGCCTGGATGAATGAGACCAATCTTCTTTTAAATTAACTTGTATACCCTCTTCCGAATATGCGCTGCAGACGTGACAAGCAATATTTCCCCAAACACTGTACTCGTCTCTCCTGCCGCGTTACCTACCCTCGTAGCACTGCAGCTAACTGCACACTGTGACTATGTCGGACACTTCAGCTCTTTCAGGAATCCCCTTTAAAGTGCTTTTAATATCCTTTACACAATAGAATTCCTGTGGATGATATATTACAGGAGTGCTTTGAAAGTAGGTTTTTCTTTCTTCATATGGGTTTTCCCCCTACGACGGAGTGTTGAGGTTATTGCTTACCAAAGCTTCAAAGAAACTGTCATGTGAAAGCTTTAAATTATTAAGGCACACTTAGTATGTTTGAAATTAATTATAGTTTTAAACGGTTTTCCCTTATTATGTTTGAAATTAATTATGGTTTTCTCTTATTTTGTTTGAAGTTGATCATGATTTAAACGGTTCTCTCTTATTATGTTTGAAATTAATTATGGGTTTAAACGGTTTTCTTTTATTATGTTTGAAATGGATAATGGTTTTAAACGGTTTTCTCTTATTATATTTAAAATTAATTATGGTTTTCTCTTATTATGTTTGAAATTGATTATGGTTTTGAATAAAATTCAGTAAATATTAGAAATTCCTGAAAGATAACGGTATTGTTCTATACAATATGTATATTACGGTCCTTCGTGAGACAGATTTGATAAATTAAATAGTCATACCTTTTCCGCGTCCAATGAATGTTGCGTTTATTCTTTCTTTGAGGAGTTTTTCCACTTACAGATCGATTGTTAAAATTTTGTAGCTGAATCAGTTAAAACTTTAAATTGTCTAGAATTGCCATTTTTTAAATTAGTTTTGTTATATTGACTCATATAATTACAGTGTCTTTAATTTGGTGGCATAAATCATCCTAGTTTGAGTGAATTGTGTGGAGCTTTTCAGAGAGTATCGGGTCCTGAACATAGCCAATTTGCATCTCAAATCCATTCTCTGGAACTAACATCGAGAGGAAGGGAAGATGCAGACTCAGCAGAGACACATGACACGCATGGCAACTAATGAAATGTTTACCATCCCTAGAGTTAAAACGTCTTTTGCCCAAAGGCTTATTTGGCTCCCATAACGTACAATGTCGTGCCGAATTCAATAAAGATAAAGGAAGGAAAACCATTTAAACAGTCGATCGGAGCGTGGTTGTTATTGCGACAGGATTTTAAGTACTTGGGCTTTCAGGATGAATGACGTGTGGAAAGATTTGTGTGGGCTCTGGAGTGTGGGTTTCTTCTTGTTGTTTTAATTTTTGTTGTTTTGTATTTGTGTTTCTGTATATTTTTGTTTTTATTTTTATTCTTATGATTGTGTGCGGTATATTATGGGATGAACAAGTTTGGTCTTTCTGGAGTGATGGTGTGTGAAGAGTTGGATTTCGCATGATGTTTCCAGTTGTAATTGAGTGTCACTGTTTGTCAGGTTGATGAGAACGTGCAACGGGGTTTTGTTTTTGTGTAATCAAAAATCGGAGAGAAGTATCGATTTATTTTTTCACGCTAAATATCCTCAGTGAGATACAGGCAAAAGCCTAGTTTACTGGGGATACGACAAATGAAAGGCAACAAACCCAGATCCATTAAAATAATGCATGTCCAAATTAAATTACCTGTTGTTTTTTCTTAAATTATGTATATTTCTTGTCATGTGTAAATAAATAAAATTGCCTATTATAAAAAAACTGTAATGTCAACATTTTAAAAGGTCCCGTCGTCGTCCATGACTAGTCTGCGAACAGTTTTTTTATTTTTATTAATATGCATAATTGTTATTATTTGTTTGATAACTTAATTTTTTGTTAAAATATTTTACTTCTTGATTTAGTCTTAAGACACAAAACGCATTTGATCTCCGTTCTCATTATTTTGACGTATTTTTTTGTTTATTATCAGAAATAAACCTAGTCCGCAATGAATTTGAACGAAAAAAAGTGTACGATGAATACTGAAAGTTTGAGAAGCACTGGTATATAAAATAATCGGACTGGTTTATCCCTTACAGGCTTAGTGGTACACGTTATGTACCACTTTTTTTGACGCTGTACTGCACAGTGGTATACGCAATGTAATTATTTACAGTTAGTTGTTCTTGGTGTGCCGACTTGTGCGTAAAAAAGAAAAAGTTATATATTTGTATTAAATTTTAATAAAAAATAGTTATGTTGTGATAAAATTGACTTCAGTAATTGTGGTAAATTTATATTTAGGTTAAAAAATAATTTTACTTGGATGTATTTCGGCATTATTTGGTGGTACATTAGAAGTACCAGTGGAAATATGGACTAGTGGTACATAACTTGTACCACCTCACCAGGAGTTGCTTGATCTACCGAGGAAGTGGAAATATGTTAATTTAGCATTTTGTATGTATCATTTTTCAAACACATTAAAAAAATAATGAGAAACTTGACTTTTAATTTTTTGTGCAGCCTGAGTAAAAATAAGTGAAGTTTATCTGTGTCTGTAAGGGTTAATGCTTGTGGTAATCTTGTCCAATTAACCAGAAATATGTTAAATATGTCTTTAGTGTAAACTAGACTGGAAACCTTTTGTCTTAAGTAACATAGTTATATTAAAAGGACAATTTATATAGCACCGTTTAGAGAACACTCTTATCTAGGGCGCTCTAGCTAGGAATTCGAAATCACTATTAATCGAACATATTTTTATTGAGCCATTAAAAAATATTACGAAGAATAAAATAAGTTTAGTGTAAGAATAGGTCTGTGACCATTAGATTGGGTACTTCCCCGTATATTTGGTATGAAAACCCGAGAAAATTTACCAACCAATGAGGAACTACAACGGAACCTTTATATATCTTCCAATTTGTGATAGTAGCACATTTGACTTTAGGTGGAGTGAAATCTTCACCCTGGCTCCATCCTAACTCACTGTCTGCGAAGACTGTTGGGGTCAGCTCTCCTCGTCCTCAGGTTGTATGCTCTTCTGTCCCGGACTACGTCCCCTAGGCCGTGCCTCTACATCAGGTTATCTTTTTGCACCACCCATGAATTCTTTGGTCTTCCTCTGGTTGTTATTCGAGGAAGATCCATGTAGATTGCCTGGTTCACAATGTGATCGGGTGTTCTGCGTCCAACGTGCCCATACCATCTCAATCGCCTCTCCTCCATCTTACTGTTGATGTCTGTAACACCTAGGCTTCCACGAATGCGTGAGCTTTTTATTTTGTCTCTTAGGGACACACACACTTTAGGTGGAGTGAAATAATAAACATGTGGCGGTCGCCCACTCGAAATACTGTGGGCGTTCATACATACGGTCAATGACCGATGAGATGACCTTCGCACTCCTCGACAATCTAAATAGGCAAGTCCGAAGTTCACCCGCCGGCCATTCAACCCATAGCCGAGCGGACCGCATTCCATACTAGAGAGAGAACGCACCACGCTTGTCTCGCTAGTTCCGTATTTGAATGATACCTACATACAACAATTAATCGTTTTGCATTCACAGAAACGAGACGTAGGCATATCGCGAGCGCATTCTCGCGCACATTCTAAAAAGATATAAATACCTACGTTACTAATAAAATTTGACTCTCTTTCCGCATTGCGATCTAACGTGTTTTATTATTTATCAATAAATCATCCCCATCATCTCTTCCCTTAAGGACTAGCTCCTAAAAATATAAATAATCTGGGTACTAACAGGAATTGAACCCGCGTCTCCCAGTTTGCAAGATCGTTGTCTTACCAACTAAGCAAAGGAGGTAGTAGTGTAAGATAGCACTTTACAGAAAATTTCTCTGTAAGTATAATTCGTAGAAATTGTTTGGTTTCAATCCTGAAAACTTCTTCCGCGAAATTGAGTGCTATTTCGATTAAAAGTTAGGCCAGTAATCTATTCTCAGAATGCCGTCTGGGAATTTCATAAATTTTCAATACGGTGTAATATCGAGACCCGATCTGTTCCATGGGGAATTCTTTGTATTTTTTGCCACAAATACATACCAAAGGGACATGAAAATTCAATGACCTGTAAAATACCGAGTACGATAGTTTCCCCCTTTATTCTTAGATTGTTGGTAGACTTATTGTCTTTCAAAGTGCGGACTATAGTTCGGAAATTCTAGGATGAGTCCTGTGACAGCTCACAAATTTGCCCCAATACAACCTTGTAACGATGTTCAGTAATTTTAATTATTTTATCAGATTTAATATAAGCCTTAATTCTAATAAATAGCAAGTTATTTAGGTAAATACATTACATAAGGCTGTATTGGGGCAAATTTGTGAGCTTTCACAGGACTCATCCTAGAATTTCCGAACTATAGTTTATACTCGTATATTACGATTAAAATAATAATAATAATAAAAAGATTATTTATATAGTGCTGTTAAAAGAGTACACTCTCCTCAACGGCGTTCTAGCTCGGGATTCGATCCCACTATTATTGACAGATAAAAAATATTTTTTAAACTTGTTGAGTGAAAGAATAGTAAGGTCGTGCCAGATGCCATTTGCTTAAGTATTTCCTCGCATCTGCATATATTTAACACTTGCCTTACTGTGCTAAAAAAATCCGCCAGCCACGGTGCTGAAAGCTAAGCGTCCTGTAAAAAATTTACGTTTTAAATTAAAATAATGCAAAATCTGCTAGGTTATTTTTTGTAATTAGCTATAAAAATCATTTTATTATGTATTGAAACGTCGAATAATCAAATAAAATATAAGTCCTGGTCACTCGCTATCCATCACAGGGAGGCAAGTGTTAAAAACACATATTTGGTAAGAAAAACGCAGAAAACTTATCAAGGGAAGATGGATTACAAAGAAACCTTCGTAGACCTTCCGATATGTGATAGGAACTCGTTTAACTTTAGGTATAGTGTAGTTAATTTAAAAACCTCCTAACAAGGGCTGTCTTCAAGTATTTACTAAAATTGTATACGCCACCCACATCTCTAACACTTAGAGGAGAACCATTACACGCCATAGGACCAGCAACAAAAAGTCTTGTCTTTAAACCCCTCCCTATTGAAACGATTCGGAACAATCAATTTATTCGACGAAGACAAAATCGACCTTAAAATTATTCTCCTTTCCGAAGGCATCTCTCAGATGCAGGTTTAAAAGAAAATATGTCAATATTTATGACTACCATATGAAGGTAGTATTGAAAACAGGCTGCAGACTATAGAAGCTCGAAGAAACCGTGTAACCTTTTTGTTTATCGAAAGTGTATTAACTATCAAGACATAGGTACCCCAAGAAATTTTGGAACGATAATATTTAATGTTTGACCTTTCCTTCCCTGTGTTGGGTATCTTCTACACGTTGCTTCTAATAACCATCAATATCTCTATAAATATAATAAATACAAGGTTAAGATTTTAGGTATTCCTCCATAATAGATTTACGCATTGATTTAAAAAATAATATTAATAATAATCAGAATTTATCGTCTACATCGTAAGTATTTTGTGAATATCGGAAACAAATTCGCATTTAAACGCTGTAAGTGCCTCGATCTTGGGTCTTGACGATAGGTGAAGAGTATGCGGGAAGCGCGACACTATATTCGCATCTCACTTTTGCATACTTCACTGAATAGCGAGGAGCTCAATTGTCTCAACCTCGCAAGTGTAAGCCACGCCCGGGCTAGCCACCAACCCTGCCGCGCCGCAGTAGCTGTTGGGCTGGCAACGAGACTAGATCTACGCCCGTTCCGTGAGCGTTGCCAGATGGTTTGTTAATGTTTTCAGCAAATAAATCTCAATTATTATAATTTTTAACTTCAATTATAATTAATTAAGGGGATTATCTATGAATGTTCTTATTTTTCCGATTTAAAATCGCTAATTTTTGATCGCGTACTCACTACCCAACACCGGAGCGCGCGTTTCAATTTTATCACCGTAAGGGAAGGGTTAATATCTACTCGAGTGTGAACTTTAAGACTGATTCTTTAAGCATTATGCAAACGAGCATTATGAGATGGTTTGGGGATGAAGAACGAATGAATGAAGAAATACTGACAAAAGAAATATAAAGAGCAAATGTGAGTAGAAAGGCAGGGCAGAGAAAGTGTAGATGGATTGAATAAATTATGAGAAGGTATATGAATGTGGATGAGGTGAATAATATGTTTTGGTATAGGAATATACCAAATACCAAAACAGAGAAATGTCGTCATTATTATCGTGACTCGAGTATCGAGCTCCTCGTCATGCAAACCTCAGACAACTTTGCGGCTCTCACTAATCCAAAAATCCTCTTTTAAATTCTTATTTATGTCAACGTTATGTAGAAGATGAGGACTTGAATAATATTTCCCCCCTGTCGCTCTCGGAACTGTTTTCCTAATTATTTTTAATTTCCAAACATTGATATTTAACTTCCAATAAATATTTCCACTCTTTTAACCTGTTTCAATATTTCAGTCTGTAAATTACCGTATTAGCCCGACTATAAGGCGAGGTTTTTTTTATGTAAAAAGGCGACACGTAAATAGGGGGATCGCCTTATATTCGAGTCACAAACATAGTGGGTAGCAATAAATTCACTACTCGCGATTAGCGAAATGGTAACATTGTAATGAGAGCGTTCAAAAGGCGTCATTGTTTACACATAGCCTGTGCGTAGTCATTTCTGACAGTTTTTGAGGTGTTTTTTTTTGTACTGTGCTTCGTTTTGCATCTTTGCTACCTTAAAAAAATATTATGACTGACCATATTGAAAGACGAGGAACTCGAAAAAATCAGGTGAATCAAGGAATATGCAGAAGCTATGATTCTAATTTTTAGGTTATGTTGGTGCGTGCTGCAGAAACAACCAACAACTGTGCGGCTGCCAGACAGTTTGATATCATGGAAAATAATGTTAGACGTTGTCGTTTACAAAAACATGACTTGATGAATGCACATTCCTCAAGAAAAGCATTCCGGGAGCCTAAGATAGGACAATTTGAATCGATTGACAGTAAGGTAGCAGACTACGTCATGGAAATATATGCCATAATATATAATTATAGCCATAATATCCTCCGAAACTTATATAATTATCTAATTAGAACCAAATTAGAATATGCATCTACGGTTTGGGCTCCTCACCAGCTCAAATACAAAAACAATATAGAACAAATACAAAAAAAAATCCTCAGATATCTATGGTACAGAACAAAGGGCGATTACCCAAAATATGCTCACCATGCCGAACTTCTCACGGTGTGCAACTATAGAAGCCTTGAAACCAGAAGGCAAGAATCCATTGCGATATTCCTAATAAAGGTTTTCCAAGGTTCCTTTAACTGTCCCGCGATTCTAGAAGCACTAAGTTTATATGTACCCAATAAATATATCCGTGCAAGGAATCACCCTCTGTTCTACATACCAACTTACAGGACCAATATCATGGCTAAACAATCAGTCACCCGTGGTATAGAGATATTGAACCAACTGAATGACACGGTTGATATATTCTCGGTACCGCCTAGCAGTATGAGAAGAATCCTGGCTGATATTATTCCTAACGAATAAGCTAACGCTAGAAGCAAACCCTCTTTGTGTAACAGGAGAAATCCGTGCAAAGTGGATAAAAAAAAAAAAAAAAAAAAATACGCGGAAAGGGGTTCCCCATAACAAGAGAAGCATTGCAGTTGAAAGCTCGCGAAATTGCAAGGAACGAAAATATACCAGAAGATAATTTTAAAGCTAGCATGGATTGGTGCAGGCGAATGATGGTTTGATATGGGTTGAGTTTGCGGCGATGTACAACTTTAGCGCAGAAATTATAATGGTTAGGGGAAAAAAGGGCAAAAGCATTTTTTTTTCGTGGGTATAAATAAGCTTATTGAAATATCTGAAAAATGTAATAGAGTTAATGGTGAATATATTGGAAAGGAAAACTAAAGTTTTTTTCCACTTTCATTACGCGAATTTCTTGACCTCTTCTCGTATATATGATATATGTTATACACACACAAAAATAATGTTAATTTTGCAAATAAAAAAATAAAAAATCAGGAGTCTTCGGTCATAATAGTGTCATATATATATTGTAATAGTCCCCCACTATATATATTTAGGACAGCAAATATCAGCAGACGGGAATATGATCAATGAAATTAACAGAAGAATAAAAATGGGCTGGAGCGCATTCGGAAGGAATAGCAGAGTTTTCAGAGAAAATCTCCCGTTATGTCTAAAAAGCAAAGTCTTCGATCAATGCATCCTCCCGGTACTCACATACGGATGTGAAACGTGGACCATTAACTCAAAAATAATACAGCGACTCACCACTACACAAAGAAGCATGGAAAGAAGCATGCTGGGGATAACAAAAAGAGGTAGAAAGACAATTACGTGGATAAGAAGCCAAACGAAGGTCACAGACATAATGGAAAGAATACTCAAAAGTCAATGGGAATGGGCAGGACACGTGGTGAGAAGGGAAGACAATAGATGGACTAAAAAGAGCACAGACTGGATACCACGAGAAACAATCAGACCGAGGAGAAGACCTCAAAACAGATGGGACAGACCCTTCGTAAAATTCGCAGGCGTGACCTGGCAAAGAGAGGCGAGAGACCGTAAGATATGGAAATCTCTGAAAAGCGCCTTTACCCAGCAGCGGTCAAACCAAGACACAGAAGAACAATAAAGATTAAAACCAAACAAAACGACCAACAAGTAAATCTAAACCTAAACCCGACATATTCACAAACTTTTATGCTAATTCATTCCAAAAAAAATTACTACTTTAAATTAATATATATGCTCTCAACTACTGAGGCTACTAATGTATGTACTAATAATTCTTTCTTTCCAGCATTTTAATACCACACCAAGTGTACCAATATGGTTAAAATCGAAGCATTTCATGCTGAGACAAAATCACTAGGTGTCCTCCAAGCTGTACGGCAGACAGAAAACGGAGGTAGCCACTACCCTTATATGATAAAATTGTCGGGTCTCACTAATACACCCGGTGAACAGATGTGAAGACCAAAAAATTAAGTCATAGGGTTGCCCTCACTCAGCAATGGGTAGAAAAAAAGGGCAGATAAGATAAAGATAAAGATATACAATTATTGAAAAGTAATAATGCGGCGTTCACAGTGGAGATATCGCGCTCGTTGTAACATATATAATAATATTATATGAACAAAACTTCTCTCTGACTCCATGCCACATTATGCAAATAGAAATAGAATTTATTGAAGTAATTTATTGACATGAGAACACTGTGCTTTCACCATTTTTAGATATATATGAACAGGAAGATTTAAAAAAATGTAGGAAAATAGTTTTGTATAACGTGGCTTAGTTAATACGACGCCTGCCCTTCATCCCAGGGGTTGCATATTCGATTTCCGTTAGTACCCAGGTATTTTAAACGACTGGTTTTTATTTAATGCTTGTTGAATACTATTTGGTTACTACATGGCAATATATTCACCAGATAAAACTGTGTTCAACGAATATGTAATATTATCATAATGCAATGAATTCAGTATATCTAATCATCCGCTCGTATTGAGTTTTCTGTCACCTATTGGTATTATAGAAACGCGTGTTGACCACTCGCGTATTTCTGTCACCTATTGGTATTATAGAAACGCGTGTTGACCACTCGCGCATTTCTGTCACCTATTAGTATTATAGAAACGCGTGTTGACCACTCACGCATTTCTGTCACCTATTGGCATTATAGAAACGCGTGTTGACCACTCGCGCATTTCTGTCACCTATTGGTATTATAGAAACGCGTGTTGACCACTCGCGCATTTCTGTCACCTATTGGTATTATAGAAAAGCGTGTTGACTATCGCGCATTTCTGTAACCTATTGGTATTATAGAAACGCGTGTTGACCACTCGCGCATTTCTGACACCTATTGGTATTATAGAAACGCGTGTTGACCACTCGTGCATTTCAAGTTCTTTTCTACAAAACAAAAAAATCCAAATATGTTTTTTCAGTCTTTATGACACTCATAAACTGAATGAAATTTCTAAAGTTATGAAATGTAAATAATATGCGAAAAATAATAAACTATATGGCAAGATGCATGAATGCGGAGGAGGCGAAATATACGTGCAGTTATTTGAAAGTTTGACATTGTTATTTCTACTAATCCAAATAGATACATGGTGATGATAATTTTTTAATTTACAATCTTACATTTTTATCTGTCTTAATTTGACATTCAGTGACATATTTGCTGTACCGAAACATGCGTCACCATGAAATATAATTTGTTTTCTTAATATTTGTATGTAAATTCTTGGTTATATTTTGATATTTCTTTGGTATTTTTATGTAATACTTATTTATTTGTTTGTTGGGGTCCGCGCTGCGTCGCGACCGCAACGGAAATGAGACTTATGCGTGGTCATCGCGAGACTATATCGCAAGTCGGCCGGCCTCTGCGTGCGCACAATTTACGAAAAATGTGACATTTCGCGAGTTGTGATGGCAGGCAAAGGCGAAAATAGGCGCTTGCGATGAGCGTTTGACCGCAAATAAGAAACGAAAAAGTCAAATAAAATCATTCTCAGTTCACTCCAAGTGATGAATATCTCGTTCGGAGTCTCGGTCCAATGGTAGGACGCCTTACTCCTTCATCGGATAATTTCTGACTGATATGATATTTAATTGGATATTTTGGTTCCTGTTTTAGGAGACGGGGAGGGATAGTTTTATGTAATTTGTTTGATGAATGATTATGAGAAATAATAAGACGTTAAATACTTGTATACATGTGATGTTATATAAATGATATTACATACGAATATACATATATTTGTGGATGTGCGATGTCACACACGCTTATATATATTAGATGGGTGGTGAGAAAGAAACGGAGGTGAGATGATGGTGAGTAAATCATAGGATGTTGTATATAAATATGGGTATTTGGGGAGACGTGTGTGACTTTTAAAAATATATTAATACATAAATATGGGAAATACGCGATTGACTATGGTGGGAGGCTGTCGTCTGCCGCTTGAGGAGTCGGTGTCGGTGTATAAATAGATGTAGAAAATGGTGTAGAGAAAGGTGTATAAAATGGTGTAGAAAATGGTGTAGAAGACGGGGGGGTATTCAGAGTGACGGGGTCATTTGCAGTTGGGGCGGCGTTTGCGGGTGGGCGTGTGCGGAGAATAGATTTTGGACGTGGGTGCTTGTAGTTGGTGTTCGCGTTGTAGTTTCCGAGATTTTGTATGACGGGGTTGGGATGTCTTGATATTGAACTGTAAAACCTTTCGGCCAGAGCTCGCATGTGATCGGGGATAGTTTCGAGTGCGGTGTCCGCGTGGAGTCTAGAGTTACGAACTATGTAGGGCGCGTTTAATATCATGCGGAGGGCTTTGTTTTGAACGATTTGAATGTGATTTATCGTGGTTACCGGCGCGTAGCCCCATACCGGAAGGGCGTATGTCAATTGCGGTCTGATGATCGATTTATAAAGATGGAGTTTAGTGCGCGGACTTAATTTACTGAATTTACCGACCAATGGGAATAATGATTTTAAAGTTCCGAGAGCTTTTGCTTTTACAATGAGGGCGTGTTTGCGCCACGTGAGTCTACTGTCTAAGGTGAGGCCTAAGTATTTCACGTGGTCGGTTCATGGGACGCTCTGGCCGAAGAGTTTTAGAGTTCTGACGGGTTTGATGTATTTGCGTGAGAAGCGGACTGCTGTGCTTTTGGAGGGATTAATTTTGATCTTCCATTCTGTGCACCATTGCTCCAGAATGGGAATGAAGTCTTGCAGTCGGTTGTGGGAGTCGGACTCGTATTTGGATGATGAGAGGAATGCTGTGTCGTCGGCGTATTGCGCGGTGATACAGTGTGCGTTAGAAAATTGGGGCATATCGCTCGTATATATATTGTACAGGATGGGGGACAGGAGTGCACCTTGGGGCACACCTGCCAGAATGGGGCGCGGGGAGGAGTTTATTCCGTCTATTTTGACGGAGAAGGAGCGATTTTCTAGAAAGGAGGCGATGATTTGCACTAGTCTAAGTGGAATACCCGTCTTGTGTAGCTTGTATACGAGTCCGTTGTGCCAGACGGTGTCGAAGGCTTTGGCCACGTCTAGCGAAAGGAGGGTCGTGAGCCCTTTGGCTCTGAAGGATTTGATAATTTGCTCTACAACGCGAAGAAGTTGATGGTTGGTCGAGTGCATCGGCATAAATCCGTGTTGCGATTCTGGAATGACGTTGCGCGCGTATATTTCAGTCGAGAGACGGTCGAGGATTAATCTCTCGAGCACTTTACCTAGGGTGGAGAGCAGACTGATCGGTCTGTGATTTTCGGGGATGGCGTGGCTTTTGCCCGGTTTGGGGAACATAATGACATCGGCGTTTTTGAACGGGGTCGGGAAGAATTTGTGTCGAAGGCAGGCGTTGAAGATGGCTGTAATGGTGCAGATGGCTTTTTTAGGGAGTTTTTTGAGAGTGAAATTGTTGATTTTATCGGGGCCGGGGGCTTTTTTATTGATTAGATTTTTTATGATTGTTTGAATTTCTCGCGGTGAGAAGAAGTCTGAGGTGGGGGGGGTTTGTTCGTTGAGTATGTTAACAACTGCATTGTCGACCATTGTTGTGTGAGTGGGGTCTGAGAGATCTGTATTTGGCGAGAAGATATTCGCTAGAGAGTCGGCGAAGGTCTCTGCGCGGTCGCGAGCAGAGAAGACGGTGCCGTTTGGCCCTTGGAGAGAGCTGGGGCGGGGGGGCGTATTTCGGAGGCAACGTGTGAGTTTCCATTTGAGTCCTTCGTTGTATTCGAGGGACTCGACGAAGTCAGACCATTTATCGTTTCGGATCTGTTGTAAGTGGAATTTTATTTTTTTTACTAATCTGTTATATTCTGCTTTATACGAGGGGACAGCTGTGCGTTGCCACAGCTTTCGGATTTTATTTTTCTCCACAATCAGCGTTTTGATGTGTGGAGGAAGGGGGAGTTCGGGTTTGTCGGCGGGTCTCACTTTTGAAGCGGACGTGAGAGCGGATTTTATGGTGGTTGTGAAGTCGTATATAGCAGTATCGATGGAATTCGTGTCTGGAAAAGTTGTTGGAATTTTAATGCAGTTGTCTACGTAGGTGGCGAAGTCACCCCACGAGGTGATGTGCCGCGGTGGGGGTGAGGGTGAGAAGGGCGGAAAGCCATCCGTCAAGTGAAGTAGTACCGGGTAGTGGTCGGATTGAAGCTGGTGAACAGTCGTCAGATCTGTTTGATAGGGGATGTCATTATGTACGATGATGTCGATGACGTCAGGGCGATGGTTGGGGTTTAGTGGATAGAGTGTGGGGGACGTAGGTCCGACCACGAAGTATCTCTTACGAGAAGAGATTTCGTCGAGCGTTTTGCCGTGCGCGTTGGGAGTGTGGCTGTACCAGAAGGGGTGTTTGGCGTTGAGATCTCCTGCTATGATGGTGGGGATGTTATCGGCAAAGAATGAGTCCAGTTCGGTCTCGACAAGTGGGGAAGATGGGGAGAGATATGTTGCGCACAGTTTGAGGGGGCCGTGATTGGTAGTGTTTACTATGACGCATGAAGCTTCTAAGTTATCGGTGATAGGGGAGGAGATGCGGCAGTGGTCTATGGTGCTTTTTATGAGAATCGCAGTGCCGCCCTTTCGGGCGGTAAGGCGGTCGTCTCTGTAGCAAAAGTAGTTCTTGATGCTGTAACGGTAGCTCGGTTTGAGGTGTGACTCCGTTATCAGCATCACGTCCAGGTTGTGCTCGAGAAGGAAATCCTCGATCTCGTTTTTGTGCGTTCTGAGGGAACCGTTTGCATTCCAGAACGCGGCGGATATATGGGAAGGTTTAAATGTGCGAGCCATTTTCTTGGATGATATTGAGGAAATTTATGGCTTCGGTGATGGCTGATCTAATATTATTTATAATAAAGTCGCGATTTTGGGTTGAGGAGGGTGATGAGTGTGTTTGAGGTATGAATGAAGATAACAGGGGGCGCGGGGTTGCAATGTTGGCGTATGAAACGCTTGAAGTGACTGGTCTCGATGCACTCGAGGGGGCGAAGGTGCGATGAGTGGTGGTATTGTTTGCGGGGGGGGCGGAGGGTGGTGTAGGTTGGTAGGGGCCGCGTTTAGGGAAGCGCGGGCAGCCTCTGTAGTTGGCCGTGTGTGGGCCGCCACAGTTACAGCAAGTGGCTGGAGTGTCGATGGGCTTCCTGCATTCGGAAGTATGGTGCGCTCTGCCACATTTCACGCATGTGGCAGGAGCGTGGCAGTTGCAGGCTGAATGGGCAAATCCTTGGCAACGATGGCATTGCCCCATTCCTTTACGTTTATGGAGTTCCTCCACCGTGACTCGAATATCGAGGACACCGCGGAGTTCGGTGAAGATCCTTTTGCCGGCTGGATCTCTGGTTAATTTGGCTATAACCATTGGCAGTTCTACTCTGTTTCTATTTTTCATCCGGTATATGTTCAAAACCGGGTATTCCATTGATTTTAGTTCCTCCGCGATGTCTTCGACACTAATGGAGGTAGGTATTCCACGTATGACGGCTAATAGTGGCTTTTCGCTTTCGAGGTGGAAGGAGTGATAAGGGATGGCGAGGGAGTCCGTGATGTGGACAAGGGTGCGGTAGGCCTCGACGGTCTCGGTGGAGATCTTGAGGTCTCCGTTTGGCATGATTTTGGATGAGAAATCGATCTTCCGAGATCTGAGTTGCGTTCTCAGGTCTCCGTATCGGTCGGTTTTGTGGAGGATAATAGGGGGAATGCGGTCCCTTCTGATCGGGAGTAGGGTCGGTGTGGTTTCTGGTAATGATGGTTCGGGGAGTGTGGGAAGGGGAGGACTGGGTGGACCTCTCATTCTCTTGTTTATCGGAGTGACGATGGGCTGAGGGTTTACCGGGGGGTGGGCGGGGGGGGGACTTTCAGGGGATTTGAGAGTCCGTTTGCGGCTGGTGGTGCCTGTTTGCCATTCCATGTCCGGAATATCCGGGGTGGAAGGTTCTGGCGGGGGGGGTGGGACATTGGGAGTGGGGGTGAGGTTTTGTGATGTTGTCGGGACTGACGGAGCAGGCGAGGCGGTGGGTGGGTCCGCTGGCTGATTCTTTAGGATGAGTTCGAGATGTCCTTTGCGGCAGAGATCTCGGAAAAGCCTTCCCAATTTCAGAGTCACTTCCCTTGAGATTGACTCTGACTGGATAAAGTCAATAGCCTCCTTGAACGAGATGTTCGGTTCAGGAGATTGCGAGCGGTCAGGTGACTTGGCGCGGGCGGTAGGCGGCGTGGTTTCGGGGATGGGCGTCAGCGTCTCCTTTTTCCGAGGAGTAGACGTTCGGCTTGGGGGGGGGGGGGCATGGCGAGGGTGGTGGACGGCGAGGTGCGGGCACTGGAGTGGACGAGCGTGACTCCTTTACGATAATGGTACGAGGAGTTTTAATAAAAAAGTCCGACTTAGTGGGCTTCATTTTTCCTTTTTAGTTATATTTTAATTATATTTGACGAGGGGGAGATATGGGTTGTACGAGTGCGGTCGAAACAATAACAATATCAATGATAATAATAAAGAAAATAATAAATGATAAATGATAAATGTCGCAAAAGTGGGTGAGAAAATGATGGAAATGAGTGGGTGAAAGTGCAGACGGGATGGGAAGAGCCGTCGACCTTATCCAGGTCTTCAACCCCGCCCGAGGAAGTGAAAGTGTGAGAAAGGACAATATCAGTCAGTAGCTTACCAAAATGAAGTAGCGGGCGGCTGTCATCGACCGGCACTCAGAACGGATATGTCACTCGAATATGATTAGTGGAGGCCAACTCCATATACGCGTGAAGTACCGAATACCGAGTAACGAGCTGGACAATGGCGGTGGGCGTGCGTGGCGGTGTCAGTGAGTGAAACTTATGCGCGAGATAGATGCGCGATCACAAACTTGGTAGAACTGTATTTGTTTGTTTGTGAAATTTATTTCGCGAACTGTACTGCGGGCGAAATTTGTTTTGCGGACTGTACTGCGGGCGAAATTTGTTTTGCGAACTGTACGGACTGGAGAGCGACTGTGTAAGCGATGATAATACGTGTGCACTGTAGCGCGTCCATGACGGTTCTCCCCTCTCAGTTCACCTTATCTACTGTGTTTTATTTGAGACCATCTACTACCTGCCTAAGAGGAATGTCTTCACCCTGCTAACTTTTCACCGATCTACGCCTCTGAATGTGAACCGAATTCTCCTAGCAGCAGCCATCCACCTATTGTTACTACAGTTCTTTGTACCAGTGGTGTACATTTGCTTAAAGGCCCGTTCTCATGGTTTAAGTTTAGTTGGCCGATTAAAGTTGATCAACAAAAGTTGAACACGACTTGAATCCGTTTTTGTTCACACGTTTCAATAGAAACTGGTTCAAGGCCCGTTCTCACGGTTCAAGTTTAGTTGACCGATTAAAGTTGATCAACAAAAGTTGAATGAAATCTGTAGTGAGAACCTTTATTTCAATAGAGTTGATCAAGAAACGATTGACCCAGTCAAACTTTATCGTTCAAGTTATGAGTCATCCGCCATTTGCTTTCAAGTTGAAACCTGTCTTGAAACGTGTGAACATGTGAACTCAAGTTGATTGTCAAGTTCGCTTTCAACTCGATAAATATAAAAATAAAGACGCAAGAGAAAATGTTTTCGACGCTATTTTAATTGAATCAAATTGAAACAGTTTATTGAATCAGTTTCTAAACGTGTGAACAAAAACTGATTCAAGTCGTATTCAACTTTTGTTGATCAACTTTAATCGGTCAACTAAACTTGAACCGTTCGAACGGGCCTGTATTCAACTTTTGTTGATCAACTATACTCGGTCAATTACACTTGAACCGCGAGAACGCACCTTCACTACATATTTCATTCAACTTTTGTTGATCAACTTTAATCGGTCAACTAAACTTGAACCGTTCAAACGGGCCTGTATTCAACTTTTGTTGATCAACTATAATCGGTCAATTAAACTTGAACTGCGAGAACGCGCCTTTACTACAGATTTCATTCAACTTTTGTTGATCAACTTTAATCGGTCAACTAAACTTGAACCGTGAGAACGCGCCTTTACTAAATGTGTCATATCTTTTGCGCGACCAGTAAATGTTATGCTTCTGATTTCTTCGAAGAACTTTTCCACATATACTCGTAGATTGATTGTTACAATACATTATAAAGTTCGAACAGTCGAAGTTTTAAAGTGTGTTGATTTTTTAAATTAATTTATTATATTCACTCTTATATCATTTTTGGTTTTGATGTGGCGGTATAAATCATCCTAGTGTGGGTGGATTACCTATTTAAAAAAATGAATATTGGGTTCGACTCTCAGTTGAATAGAGCCTTAGATTAACTGAATAATAAATTGACGAGGTAATTTATTAAGCTCCAATGAGTCAGCAAATTCACGTCATTGAGGTGAATTGGCTGACTCATTGAAGCTTAATAAATTACCTCGTCAATTTATTATTCGATGTAATATCGTATGGGAGATGGTGGCGTGCCTTAGGACAGTGTTCCCCAACCTTTTTAGACCTGTGGACCGGTAAAAAAGGAAAAAAAATTCGCGGACCACTAATACTGAAATAAAAATGGTTTTTTTATTTAATATTTTTTTAATCTTATATTGTGACAGATGGGCATGCTGGTATGTAACTACAATATAATTCACAAATATACATATAACAGTTACAATTTTAATTGTAACATTGTCTGATACAATTAAAATTTAACAAAAACAATGGGATTTTTTCAACAAACTAATGCGAAACCTGCTGTTGCATCTTTGCTAATATATTGGATATTCTTGGCTGCAGTGCTGTCTCTGACATTATTTTACTTGTATGTACTGTTACTCTCACCGGCCCATTCCAAAATGAAAACAATTATATATTATGAAATTCTTGGAAATATATTAAGGTTGGGTTTTGCATCCGAGTTCACTATCCAAAAGCAAATATTTCCGTTCTCCCTAAGTGTATCTGAGAAGATTTATGACTGTCCATTCTGAGAAAACCAGCGACCATCGTGTCGCATTATCATACCAATTATATTTATTTAACAATTACTAAAAATACAAGTCAACGTACAAGCGAAAAAATCCTATATTTAATATTTTTGCATGGCGAATTTCTTAAAATTTGACATACTGTTTGCGGCCCGGCGGAAAGTCCCTGCGGCCCGGCACCGGGCCGCGGACCACCGGTTGGGGAACACTGCCTTAGGACTCTAAAGAGAGCTCAGTAAGGTATGGAGATCTCAAGGAGGTCAGCATTCATGTTTCAGGACGTATTGAAAGGAAACCTGAAGGACTTTAAAATGCACGCTGATGACTTGTAGACTTTTGCTCAAGATCGTCAAAAGCATTGAAATATGTTAAAGTGGATATCAACGGGAATTGAATTCGTGGCCTCAGAATCGGGAGATATGTGTCTTACAAACTATGCCATGGAGATCATAAAGATATAAGAAGATTCTCCAAATGACTCATTGAGATTGTTTCCTATCGATACACCCCGTTCGGTATCCCTCTTAATACTTCCATCATCTGAGAAATTGAATCTTTCATTTCTTATCCATATATCGCTATCAATTTACCTTTCAGTCTCTTCTACGACCATTAATTTTGATTTCGCAACATTCATTCTCAGATTTTTCTTTTTATCATGTAATATACAGTACACCAGATAAGGCCATTAACATCACGCTGATAGGTGTAGGCAGGGAAACAAATATTTATTTTATAACTCTTTCAGATCTAATTCTTTCGAAATGTCTAAACTTCTTTCTTTATAAATGTTAAGATTACATTCTTGATTCGACGTTTTATTTATAATTTGAATTTTGTTTCTCCTCTTTCTCTCCATTCTAGATTTTTCTCTTTTACACCACCTTCTTTTAATGACGTCTAAGTGGAAATTTTAAATATGTAAATTTCTAAGAAAATGTAATTATTCTATTGTAGATTAAGTTGTGTACGAGTATAATGTACTAAAGAACCGATTATTTTCTTAAAAACCATAAATAAATAAATACATTTTCACCATAAACTGAGATAATCTAGTTTTCTCTTTGCACGACGATATATCAAAATGCTATAATTATACGATAATATTTTACGAGTATATTAAAAAAAAAACAAAACGTTATCAACTTAAAATGTAAACTTCTTAACTTCATTTAGAAAAAAAAAAAAAAAAAAAACAATTTGATGTGATTTATGAAAAGTCGCTACCCATAAACTACGGGGACTTCTGCTAAAAGTTTGCAATTACCAAAAACATGTTATTGAGATTGTATTGTATAACGCTTTTATTGTATACAGTTTATTGCTTATCGGGTTTATCACCAGGTGGCAATCTATTCCAATCTGCTAGAAAAATGTTTTTAGAGGTTTAAAGGGAGATGCTTGAAGAACATACTGAAACTTATTAAAAAATGTGTGCCAACTGTTATGTTATCTGCAACCCTCGAGTTGTAAAATAGGCGTTTTAAAACCGTTATATCGCTGAGTCAATCTCCATTGACGGTTTTAAAACTGTATTATCATTTTAGATTTCCTCACGATGGGTTTATAAAGTGTGATAATATTGAATTAAAAAAATATACATTTTACACATGACAAGAAATATACATCCTTTGTGAAAAAACGACAAGTAATTTAATTTGGACACACAATTTTTATGGATCTGGGTTTGTTTTGCGTTTCATTTGTCATGTCCCCAGTAAACTAGGCTTTTGCCTGTATCTCAAAGAGGACGTATAGTATATCTCACTGAGGATAATAATGGAATAATTTATAAAGCGCCGTTTTGAGAGCAAATTCTTCTCAATGGGGCTCCAACTTGGAATTCGAACTCACTATTATTAACACATTGAAAACATTAGATCATGTATCCCGCATCTTCATATGTTTAGAAAAACATATCTGGTAAGAAAACCGTTGAAAACCTACTAAAGAAAGACTAACTATAAACATATCTTTTTGATTAACCGATATGGGATTATAATACATTGAGAATATGATTATGCACTAATAAATTTTGAAAAGATCTCTCCCCAAATCTTCAAAACTTTGAGGCAGACAAAGATTAATTCGATTGAAATATTTCCATTAATATGAAAAAATCTCTTATCTCGCCAAAAATTTTCAGCGTCTTTCCAATCATGGATTAGCGCTACGCTCAAACAGAGATTGACTATTGGCCTTTCCAGTTTACCGCTCCTCTTTTTTACGTCGTCATTTACTGTCCATGCAGTGAGACTCTGGAATCAGTTACAAACTAATATAAGACTCGCTCCGTCTTTGGCATGCTTTAAGAAGCGACTGAAAAAACTCTTAATTTCTAGTCAGTAAAATAAAGTGTTTCATTCCCGATTTTTCTTTTCCTTTCCTCTCCACTACCCCTTCCTTTTCTTTTGGTTGATGATATCTCACTTTATATGAAAAATTGTGGGCATATGCTCACGTTTATGTTTATGGATTTCGTGGGGATTGATAGTAATTTGAATGATTTATTCAACCATGTAACTTGCTTCATTTACTTTTGTCTGGTTGGTTGGAAGAGATTGCCGCCTGGCAATAATCCCGCCAGATTGGATTTGTAATAAAAGTATTAAATAAATAAAAAGAACATTTATTTATATTTATTCCTTTTGAAATAAAATTTTAATAGTTTTCTTCTAGGATTTATCTTATTTATGAAAATGGATTTATCACTTTTAGATAACATCACGTTCTTTAAAAGGCTCGTATGTTTTTCCATACTTTGTCGTTGGAGTTTTGTTCTACACCCCACACGACATTTAACCCCCGGCTCCCTCATTAGCTGCTTGATTATTATCCCCCGACCCGATGCGAGGGTTGGCTTGCGACAATGGGAGCTCCATCCATGTCACTGATACCTTCTCTTTTATTTCGCTAAATACATACATGGTGATGTAAAATATTTTATTAACAGACCTTTTATCACAGTCTTGTTTTAATGACTTTAGCAGCTAATTTATTGTTAAAATACCATACATCCATCACGCCGCCTTCCTGTCGTGGAAGCTAGAAGGAGCACAAAACGCTAGACTTTCATATCCCAACACACATCTTTCTCCTTTTCTTCATTCATACGTCTTGTTCACGCCAAAGCGTGACGCGAAATATCGTATGATATTGGGCCGCTCTGTTGTCGCTGCCGGCCCTGTCGCGCGATTTTGTGGTGTTCTCACAAGTTCTGAAATATAGTATAGTATTGTCGCCCTTATGACGATTTTGGCGCGACGAGCGGATTCCCGTCGACGAGCCACTTGTGCACAGACCGTCATCCGGATGACACCTCAAGAGGACTAATAACAACCAATACGCTTCATCAACGAAGAACCAGTGCAAAATAAATTATCAACCGCCGTGACGCTCCAAGAGTCCTGGAACATCAGCAGAGATCAGCCGATACATCCAACTCCCGTCTTCAACACCCGTGAGTACCTATTCCCTTTTTCTCATCCGATGGTGTGGCTTTCGCTTCACCACGTCTTCTACAGCGCCTACGACTTCTTTGACTTCCTTTTTTTCAAAACATGTTAGTATTTTTTCATTATTTTGGCCCAACCCATCTCTCAGTGGTCTTCTTCATCATTTTGCTCAACACTTTAGCCTTAAGTTCACATTCATCCCTAATAATATCTTCATTCCGTGTTCTTTTATTCATTACCACCCCATTCATTCTTCTAAGTGTACGCATTACCACCCCATTCATTCTTCTAAGTGTACGCATTACCACCCCATTCATTCTTCTAAGTGTACGCTTACCACCCCATTCATTCTTCTAAGTGCACGCATTACCACCCCATTCATTCTTCTAAGTGTACGCATTACCACCCCATTCATTCTTCTAAGTGTACGCATTACCACCCCATTCATTCTTCTAAGTATACGCTTACCACCCCATTCATTCTTCTAAGTGCACGCATTACCACCCCATTCATTCTTCTAAGTGTACGCATTACCACCCCATTCATTCTTCTAAGTGTACGCATTTCTACGGCATTTATTCGGCTCTTTTCAGTCTTTTCAACGTCTACGTTTTACTCTCATACATCAAAGTCGGTAAATTGTTAAAATGAAGAACACTCTAATAGAAGACGTCAACCAAACATATTCGTTAATGTGTTTTAAAGTAAGCTAATGATTGTCAGCAGATCTAATTTGTATGTCACCCTTCAACATATCTATATTAGTGTTCAGTACATTAAAGAGCGTATCCGGGAGACAATATTGTCCCCGACCCCAGTGAGCTAGCCTTCGGGTTTTTAGAACCTCTGGAGTATGCAAGGAGCTCGCGGTTCCTCATTCAACGTGTTGGCAACACTACCATTCAGCGGATGCGAGTATTGTTATCAGACGAACTCTTTTATCAGAATTGCACCATTGGGAATCGAACCCGAAACCTCCGGGTAGAATTCAAGAATGTTACCACTTGGCTACGGAAGTCGTTATATTATTCAGCACACTATCCTAACATTAAAGATCTGGGTGTCTTGTTCCACATCAATCTCACATTTGGTCTTCACATACAAATTATGTGCAACTCAGCTTATAAAACTCTAGGATTTGTAATGAGAATCTCTAAGTCGTTTGAAAACCAAATGGTGCTCAAAACATTGTTTAATTCATTGATCCGTAGCAAACTAGAAAGCAATGCATGCATTTGGAGCCCGGTGGGGGCGCAGAACTCACTCATGGTGGAGAAAGTACAAAAAAAATATCTACGATATCTCTATATGAGAGAGTTCGGTGTCTATCCATGGCTTTATCCTACTCAGTTTCTGCTGGGCACGCTCGGGTATAACTCCTTGAGCGTAAGAAGAGATCTGCGTCTCCTGGTATACGTTGTCAAACTCGTTCGAGGAGTTGTGAGCTGTCCAGTATTAGGAAAGATTTTAAAGAGGTCTTGAATGAAAACCAGACTGGAAAAAATATGGGAAACCTGTTAATCGAACTCACAACTCACGGGTTGAAAGACAGATATATACCACTAGGCCACAGAGGTCATCATTCAGCTTAATTCAATTCTGATCTCATCAAAATTTACGGTCTTTTCGAACTCAATTCTGATCTCATCAAAATTAACGGTCTTCTACCTCGAACGAAAGCCCGCGAGTTACTAAAGCGAGAGAAGCGAGCGAACTGAGATTCTATTTCTTGCGTTCCCATATACCGAAGTAGAGTGAGAGTGAGACGTGAATAGCGTCGCTTCCTCACCCATATCGGTTTTTTAGAATTAATATACCTACGACACATACTGGCACACGTTTGATTGTATTGGTGAATTTATTCCCGATTTTCACAAAATATCCCTGATGTGGCCGCTAAGTGCTGATTATTATTAATATTATTTTTTCATTCAATGCGTAAATGTATTACGGAGGAATACCTAAAATCTGAACTCAGTTTTTATTATATTTATAGAGATATTAAAGTTTTTAGAAGCAATGTTTACTAGTTACACATCACAGGGAAGGAAGGGTTAAGTATCTCAGCGTCCCAAACTCGATTTTCAGTCCTTGAACAAGTTTCAATTTAATTTTTTTATTTAATTCTTTTTTGCAAATTTTTATTGTTTTATTTTATGGCTTTGGTTTTATAATTATTATAAGAAATCATTTAACATTGAGAGGCGGCAGGACTTTTAGGGTGTATATAAAAGTGACAGTACACTAATATGTCGGCGATTTCTAATATTTATCCCGTTTAACTTTTTATAATATATTGTGATGTATTACCTGTTTGTGACGGTGTGCTGTCCTGGGATGATGACGTCCAGCTGTCCTTCCACCTTTTCGGCGGCCTTCCTGGTAATCTCCTGCTGCTAGGGTTTTCAGTCTTAGCAATTTTCGCAAGTCTCGTATCCTCCATGCGGTCTACATGATCCTTCCAGAAGCGCCTTCTGCTTCTTCCCCACCTCACTATGTCTTCAACACCACAGACAGATTTTATCGTCTCATTTCTGATCCGATCTCTAAGAGTTCGGCCTGCGATGGAGCGTAGGGTTCTCATTTCCGCAACATCTTTATTTTGTATAATCGAAAGTCCGTATATACTCTTTTAAGTAAAGTAAGTGGAATTTCAGAGCACGCTGTACATATTTTCCACCCCAAATAATTAAAATGTCTAGTATCTGTATAAAAATAAATGATTTTTTAATCTAACGTCTCATTATTTCACCCCACGAGCATGAACCTCCTATATTTCGAATCTCAAACCCATGACCAGTTTTTATTCCCGCTGCAAGACACAATAATACCTTTTCAATAAACAAAAACGCCACCCCTTTGCTTAAGTCTACTGGGAAAGTATTTACCTTTCCTTCTTTTACCTCTATTTTTTCATTTTCTTCTATCGTACCAAAAATTCTGCTGGTAAATAAATGTTACAATGCAATCGGAAAACACTTGTCAAATAATCTAACTCGTAGCATCAAAATTCAGATCTATAAAGCAAGAGAAACGAGCGGACTTTGTGTTTGAGAAAATAATTGAATATTGAGAGAGATATGCGAGGATGATAAGGGCTGTGTTAGGTTAGGTTAGGTTAGGTTAGGTTAGGTTAGGTTAGTTTTATGAATAAAGTCCTAAAACTTTTTAATCAAGGTAGTATGTACTCGTATATACGAGTTTTAGTACCCTATTGACAATCATAACATGCCCTTAGATTTCCTCGTAACTCTTCCATCGTTTGAAAAAATACTACCTACATAGCAGAATTCTTCAACTTCCATTTGATTAGTCACACATACATACATCGCATTTAATTTTCCTTTCACACTTTTCTATCACAACGAATTCAGACGAAAAACTTAATTTTCAAAGTGGCGGTTTTATTGTCAAGAACGTCCCTGGCAGTAGACTAGGCTTTGAGAAGTTCTCTTTTTATTTTGGAGGGAGGAACAAAACTTTAGGGTCTCAAAGGAGGATCTGAAAATAAAGAGTTCCCTGTTGGAAGAGTCTCTCCTTATTTTAGGAAAGATCTCTTTTAATGAATTCCTAATTGTAACATAAATTTGCTTGAAAGCGATCTTAATGTTTATATTAAAATGTTAGGTTTTAAGTTCCTTTACAAGTCTGAAGCTGACTAGTTATAAAATAATTTAGATTGTTTTACTATTTTCTCCCGTCACTATTTCAAGATGGTAGTCACTAAAATTACTTTATACCTCATACTCAAAAAAAATTGCGTCATGCCTTTTTATACAAAATTTTGAACTTCAGTTGAAAACTTTATTTATTTTTATAGTATTTTTCGACATATTTGAAATGGTGATTCAAATGTGTTGAAGAGCGTGTCTGGGAGATAACATTTTCTTCTACCCATGTATAGAGCCTTCGAACTTTGAAACTCTTAAGTACACACATACCTTGCAGTTTGTTATCGCACATGTTAGAAGTACAATAGCGTTAAGAGGCAACAACAAAAAAACATGCCTAGTGCTTGTAACTATTGTTACTAGACGAACCCTTTTTTGCCAAACTGAGTTATTTTTTTTACTTTTTTTCAAGAATCATGGGGAATCGAAACCACAACCTCGGCTGTAAGTAATGCGTGTTACCAACTAGGCCACGGAGGGTGCCGTGTTAAAAATTGAGGCATAGATTTACTTTTAACAAAAATGATAAAAATCACATTTTTTATAAAAGAGCTGTTTAAATGGCAGACTTTATCAAATGTGCTTTTGATTGAAAGTTTTTTCTTTTTTAATTATATTTCCAGATTTTTACTTTTTTAATTACATTTCCAGATTTTTAAATGTCAAGTATTTATTTATGTACGTATAAAGTTTTAAACATAAAGTTACACGGATACCATCACGGCATTTGTTCGTTAGAATAGGCAGAAGGATAGAAGGCCAGACTTTATTATCGCGATTCGCCAATTTTTCGACTCATCATTCTCGTTCAACTTCTACGATTTATTTGACTTGATCTAACCGTACTCTTTTTGGCCTTCCTCTACCACGCCTTTCATTCACATTTTTACTGCATGGAGTTCAATTTACATTATTGTGCAGACGTTTTTATTTATGTAAAAGCAATTTTTAATTTATAAAGAAGAAAAATATGTATTGGGATATCTTAGTGTTAAATAAAGTCTTTCTGAGTGTTGTACTACGTGGTTTGGCTTATTATGCTAACGTTTCGACAACGTCGCAGTTTTTGTCTTCAGGATAAACTTATAGTCAACTTAGCCATGAATTGCAATGTTTTCGAAACGTCGGAATCATAGGCCAAACCACGCGGTAAAATACTCCAAAAGACCTCATATAACTGATACGAAAAACTGCGAAAGCCTCAACTCATATTATGTAAATATAGTTGATTTTTTAAACTTTCTAAACCTATTCTTTCTTGCACGGCATACGACCCATGGCTTTTAGAGTCGTGACTTGTTGTGTATCGCACATATGTTATGAATTATTTTAGTGTTTCGATATTTATGTTTTTCTTGTAACATCTTTTTATTTTAATATTTTCTTTAAAAAATGACAGTGATTGAAATGGACCTTAGAAATTAAAAAAATAATAAATAACCATATAATCTATTCGTATATACTCAACGATGATGATGCTTTGTGGAAGAATTTCGGAACAAGTATCTATGGTACAGAACAAAGGGCGATTACCCAAAATATGCTCACCATGCCGAACTTCTCACGGTGTAACTATAGAAGCCTCGAAACAAGAAGGCAAGAATCCATTGCGATATTCCTACTTAAGGTTTTTCAAGGTTGCTCTAACTGTCTATTCTAGGAGCACTAAGTTTATATGTACCCAATAAATATAGCCGTGCAAGGAATCACCCTCTGTTCTACATACCAACTTACAGGACGAATATCATGGCTAAACACTCAGTCACGCGTGGTATAGAGATATTGAACCAACTGAAAGACACGGTTGATATATTCTCGGCACCGCCTAGCAGTATGAGAAGAATCCTGAATGATATTCATCCTAACGAATAAGCTAACACGAAATTACGAGTACTTTGAATATCTACTCAAACATTCGTCGTCGTTGCCGAGCCTCGTAGTCGAGGATCCCCTCGCTATTCCAACGTCAAGTCAGTTGGAAAGCGAAGCTGTGCTGTTAATTTTTGAGGTAGTATGCCGTTGCACACCAGCAAACTCACCGACCACACAGCTGTACTGGATTTGATGACAAACTGAAGGGAGACGATCGGAGCACACCGGCATGTTTTTCTCGTTTTTTGAAAGAATAAATATGACCGAGGTCAAAGCTAATACTAGGCGGATAAAATACTAGGCGGATAAAATGCCTGTGATTTCGAAGATAATAACACAGCACGGGGTTCAAACCGGCGACCTTACGCACGGTAGCCCAGTCTGTTACCGCGCGGCCATGCACCTCTACAAATTCACGACACCATTCAAACATTAAAGACACCATTCAAAGTCTTATTAATAAAGTGGGCATAAAATAAGTAATTTTGTTGACATGGTTGACCATGTCGTGTTTTTCTATTCATATATAATCGATTATTTATGCACAATAAAGATTCGTCTGGTTTCCGAAGGTCTCTTAAAAACCATTTATTTGTTCAGAATTTCATTGTATAATAATTCGAGCTTATTGCTAGGGGGGCATTTTTTCTAACCAACGAAACAAAGTAAAGGAAGGTTGAAATAAGGGTTGCAAAATATATTCAAAGCATTATTTATTTGTACAAAATTCATGAACAATATACGAAATAAAAAAAAAGTGCAATATCATCAATCCAAGGGAAAAAGGAAGAGATGGTGAAGATGAAAGGGAAAATGGGAAATCATTATGGTTGGTTCTCGAATATTATGATTTGTTCAATTTGTTCTTCGGGAACTTTGATTTATGGGAGTGAAATGTGTCGTTGAAAAATACAGAAAATAGCTGAATAAATTCTGTAGAGATGCGTGCACTGAGAATAATACATGGGGGTGATAATGTATACCAGAAAACAGAATGAAGTGATTAGGGATGAATGTGAACTTAAGGCCGATGAATTTAGTAAAATGGAATATATTACAGTGAGATGGTTTGGGCATCTATAACGAATGAACGTAGAAAGACAAATAAAACAAATTTACAAACCAAATGTGAGTAGGAGTGGTAGAGGAAGACTGAAGAAATAATGAATGGATCAAGTGAATTATATTTTGAAATAAGGACATATAAAATGACTCTCTAATAGAGAAAGAATATACAGGATTTTCATATACTCGTATATACGAGTATATGGTTTACCGATATTTCAAATTATGACTTTTGTGGGATGGTTCTTTTGCACATTTACAAGTTCATTCATTGTATATTAGCAAAACGTTTAAATTTTAAATAAATTTACCAAGTTTTTTAGCTTTCATATGGTAGAACAGTGGTTTTTAACTGGCGCTCCGCGAGGATTTTATATGTGCTCCGTCAAATATGAAACGTTTGATCGAAATTTGGCGAATTGCAGTTGGTCAAATGAGGGTAGCTACGAGGGTCATCCAGAAACTAAGATTACAAGGGCTCCTGAGGCCAGGGATTTTTTTTTATTTCAAAGTTGACTCACCTGACGTGTAGGGGAGATCCTAACGGTCAGTTTTTTTGGTCCCGCGTGTTTGTCGGCCATTTTGTTCAGTCACAGTAAATTCTTTTGATGGAGAGGTCGTCGTGCGCTCCCGCCAACTCTCATCCATGCGAGACCCGCGCGGTCATCAGTTTTTTGACTTTGCAGAACAATACCGTCACGAATATTCATCGGAAACTCGTGGAAGTTTATAGTAGTGATGTGATGAGTCAACAACATTTCACAAAGTGGGTTAGGTTGTTCAGAGAAGGCCGTACTGATACGACGAGGCAAGGCAGTAATTTCTGACGAATTTGTGCAAAAAATTGAAGAACAAGTGCAAAATGACCACCGTGTGATGCTTGACGACCTTCACGAAGAATTTCCTGACATTTTTCAAAGTCTCCTTGGTAATATTGGGTCGGAAAAACTTAGTTACAAGAAGTTTTGTGCGAGATGGGTGCCCAGAATGCTTACACCGGAGCACCGTCAAAACCGCGTGAACGCCGCGCATGAATTTTTGGATCGTTTTGCACATGAGGGAGAAGCTTTTCTGGACTCTATTGTGGCCGAGGATGAGACGTGGGTGTGTCACTACACCCCAACAATTTTTCAACGATCAGGAGGTCGAGGAAGCTGCGGAGAAGTGGCTGAAAGAGCTGGCGGCGGAGGTCTATGACACTGGCATACAAAAGCTGGTGCCCCGACTACAGAAATGTCTCGATCTCGACAACAATTATGTTGAAAAATAGTTTAATATATTTGTGAAGTATCCTGTGAATTTCAATTAAATACAAGCATTTTTCGATCCTACATAAATGTTGTAACCTTACTTTATGGATGACCCTCGTGTATCAATCATTAGACCTGATATTGTTGAAATATGTAAAAGGCATTAAGCTCAAGAATCGCATTAATAATATTTTTTTGTAAGAGTTATTTTAGTTACAGATTTTGCAAATATATACACTGTATATTATACATATTATGTTATATTTTTATAATAACGTTTTATTCTTTTATGTTTTTTTTTGCGATTTGTAATTTTTATTTGTGAATAAAAGTAATGGTCATGCATTTTTCATTGTTAGTTTTATGAACTTGATGATTTTAGTGCTCAGTAAATTTTTCTTATAATCAAAAGTGCTCCGTGACTTCGAAAAGGCTAAGAACCACTGAGATAGAGGAAATCATGGTTAGAAAAGTAAAAGATATTTTGAAAACAGGAAATGTAAAAGAAATCGTAGGTTTTGTATGAGGTATACGAGTATATATGTAGAAGGGACGAAATATGTACGTCGTGGTAGGAAATACTGAAGTTCTCTCCTCTTTGCCTATTCCGACAGGGAGACAGCGCGATGGTACGTATGTCATATTCCACATCATGTCCCAGTCAGCCTGCAGATGAGTACATTTCTAGTATACTCGTATCTCTCAGAAACCACAATAGGAATTTCTCCATATCGATATGAATCAGTTGTACATCCTCGATGCTCGCTGGGGAGGAAGAACCACAATGGGGTGTGTGTACTCCCAACCCTGGCGGAGGCCGTAGGGCGGGGAAACGCGGTCTCCCAATTTGTATAGCTGGGAGCTTCAAGTGGCGTGTAGTTGCCTGCAGACTGCCAGACTGCTCGGGGCGTGTGGTTAAGAACTAAATACCAGGGTACACAATGCTTGTTTAATGTCGACAGATACAGGGTGCTTTTGATATATGAATCGATTCATGTAACCATATGTTTTTTTATTTTGTTGAAAAATCGGAATAATTAAAAATAATTTAATTCTATTTCGAATCTTGTAATGAAAATTGCTAGACTGCGCTGACCTACTCACTTTTTCATTGTTTATTGTATTTTTATTGTTTTGGGTACATGATTAAACATGTCCGCCTTAACAAATCCTCTAATTTATTCTGAAATGGCTAATCATTGTCACCGCGAGAATCATACTTTTTCTATCGATGATGCCAAATTCTTCCATATCAGTGGTAACGGTAATAAATTGGACAGATTAGAGGCCCTAGAAATTTCTAAGTCAGTACACCGATCCGAACATCTGTTGAACAGTTATTTTCCAAAAAACTCTCCGCTCTTGGCCAAAATTGTTCCGTGCCTCCCTCACCCCCAGCCTTCAACCGTTGAAACGTGTATATCGGTACCAGTTCGAACAACATTTAGTCTTGTTTGCGCTCCCTTGAAGATGAGGTAAAAGCCTTGAAACCGGTAGGGTTATACCGTCACAAAACAGTGTTTGATAAAAAACAGTGTTTGTAAGTTGGAATAAACAGTGTTTGATAAAAATAAATTACAATGTCTTTAAACCTCCACAACGTTAATGCCTTAACTATAAACAACATGATTAAACATGGTACAACTGACATGCTTATGACATAAAACTTTTTTTTTCAACCGACCAGCTCATCCTTGGACTGCTTAATTTATGTTAGATTTTACAAAAAAAATATTCCTTTAAACTTATGTAAAAAATCCTAAACCAATCACTTATCTATTTGTTTTTGATGTATTAGAGTGAATTTATTATATGTACGTATATTTTTAAAATTATTTTCTCAGATTGTATTTCCCCTTTTTTGTATTTTAGAGCCTTTGATTATCTGAGCCTTGGTCTGTCTATTATATATGTAGAAGGTAGTATTCATGTGCGTATCTCTTTCAGATATTTTTTATGTGATTCTATTGGTTGATGCAAAAGTAATTACCGTTTTTTACATATACAATTAAACATTTTTTTTTTAGATTTGTATTATTTATTTAATCAATTATTTAATTTCCATCAGTTCTTATAACCTTCTCCCATCTTTCTATCAACTTATTAATACCATTAGTGTAAAATTCCGTGGATTTTGATGCGAAAAATGTAGTAAGGGATGTTTTTACCTGCTCTATTGTATCAAATTTTTTATCATTTAAAAAAATTTGCAGTGATCGGAAAAAATGAAAATCGGAAGGAGCAAGATCTGGACAATACGGTGGATGCTTGATAACATCCCAATTCAACTCATTTAGCTTGTATTGGGTCATCAAAGCCACATGTGGTCGCGCGATGTCGGGATTAAACACTACCCCTTTTCTGTTTACCAATTCTGGTCTATCCTTTTGAAGGGCGATGTTCAATTTGGATAATTGCTGACAATATTGTTCTGTTGTAATTGTCTGATTGCGTTCCAAGAGTTCAAAATACACAATACCCTTACAATTCCACCAAATACAAAGCATTACTTTATTGATGGATTTCGGCCTTCGAAGTTGTTAATGGGGCTTGTCCAGGTATAGCCCAATGTCTTTTTCTTGTCACGTTGTTGTACACGACCCATTTCTCATCTCCTGTTACCAAACGATGCAAAAAAGGTTCATGTTTTTGTCTCGCACTCAAAGCAAAGCATGTTGAAACATGATCCAATAAATTGGCAGCCGACAATTGATGAGGTATCCAAACGTTGTACCGCGAAACCATCCCCATACGCTTCAAATGTCTTAATACGGTTGTTTGGTTGACTCCCATCATCGACGCGATCTCCCTGGTGGTTAGACGTGGATTTGTGTCAATTATGACTTTTAACTTGTCGTCATCAGACTTCAATGGCCGCCCGGTACGTGGTTTATCAAATAGTGAAAAATCCTCAGATCGGAATTTTGTAAACCATCTTCGTATCTGTCGAACTTTGATGACATCTGCTCCATACACGTCGCAAATGTTTTTGGTTGCCACACTCGCGGTATTGTCTTTACGGAATTCATAAAGTAAACAATGACGTAAATGCACTTTATCGACCGACATTTTGAAAAAATACGAGGGCTTTTCACTGTACTCTGGCCAGGCCAAAACTGAATAGAAAGTAGAGGGAAAGCATCCTTTATACAATGGAATCATTTAAAAGAAGATACTATTCATCATTTCTTACCTGGGATCATAAAAAAACGATCAAAACTTTTGCATCAATCAATATATAGAAATGATTTTTGTATTTGATTTTGTATATGATGTAAATTTTAGTGAAAAGTTGTATATATATTAATGTGAATTAAAAATTCTAATTTGTGTATTACTTTTCTAATCTTGTTTCAATGGTCAGTAAAAAACTGTACATTGTAATAAAATAAATGAAAATAATCTCCATCAATAATGGTGAAACTAGATGATGCAATTCGTTCAAGCATAAGGAAGGAAATCAAATGAAAATTAGGATGAAAGTCTATTTTGAGTACAGGGATATTTTATCGATTCAATCTTGAACGTAAATAAGAATGATACACATCTGATAAATCTTGAAAGTTCGTTCCAAAGCGGCGTCGAATAAACTGCAAATAAATATGTATAAATTGTTGTTTATAGTTAAAGCGTTGTGGAGGTTTAAAGGCATTATAATTTATTTTTATCAAACACTGTTTATTCCACTTTTTTGTAACGGTATAACCCTATCGGTTTCAAAGCTTTCACCTCATATTTAGGGGAGCACAAACAAGACTTGTTTGTGCTCCCCTGAAGATGAGGTGAAAGCCTTGAAACCGGTAGGGTTATACCGTTACAAAAAAGTGGAATAAACAGTGTTTGATAAAAATAAATTACAATGTATTGTATAAATTGTATTGGCGAATAGTTTATTGTTGTGTCGGCGTTAAGTAGCGGCCTTAAATATTTTTTACAGCACTATTGGAGTGATATGTTATAAACATATTATATTATAATATATAACAAAATATCATATAGTTTTAACTCATTTCTAAATTGCTCAAATATCGGTCTCGAATGAGTTGATTTTTAAAGGTTTTTTGAGACAGCCAATTAATTACTTTTCTTGTAATATCGAACCTTCAAGCATATTTATTTTAATCAAAGATTCTCTTTGAAGCAATAATATCGTTTAATTTGCTCATAGGGTTGAAACATTAAACGTAATTCATAATATTCTGTTTAATTTGATCATTGGTTAACCGTCATATTAAGTCGTTGTATTTGTTCATAGGGTAACATTAAACGTCAGTCACATTATATTTTTTTATTTGAACACAGGTTCACTTTGAAATATTTACCGTCATTCATATTATACCATTTAATTTGTTCATTTGGTCACATTGAATACATAATGTCATTGATATTATATTATTTAATTTGATCATAGATTAACTTTGAAACATTTATCGTTATATCATTTAATTTTCAGTTCGGGTCACATTATATAATTAAATTTGCGCAGAGCCACGTCAAAATATAAAATGTCATTCTCATGATATTGTTTATTTGATCATAGGTTAACTTTGAAATGTTCTTTACGTTACATATGTTATGCTAATTTGCTTTAATGGTCACAATAAAATAGGACCCACCGTTCGCAATAAATTGCTTTAATAGCTCATAGGGTCACATTGAAACATTAACCATAATTTACTTAACACCACTCAATTTTCGCATAGGGTCACATTGAAACATTAACCATAATTTACTTAACACCACTCAATTTTCGCATAGGGTCACATTGAAACATTAACCACAATTTACTTAACACCACTCAATTTTCGCATAGGGTCACATTGAAACATTAACCATAATTTACTTAACACCACTCAATTTTCGCATAGGGTCACATTGAATTATTTACCACCATTCACATTATATAATTAAATTTGCGCAGAGCTACGTCAACATATAAAATGTCATTCAGATTATATAGTTTATTTGATCACAGGTTAACTTTTAAATTTTATTCACGTTACATATGTTAATTTGCTTTTAAGGTCACGTTAAAATAGTATTCACCGTTCACATTAAATTGGTTTAATTGCTCATAGGGTCACATTGAAACATTAACCATAATTTACTTAACATCACTAAATTTGATCATAGGGTCACGTTGAAGTATTAAACTTCATTAATTTTACATTGTTTAATTTGATCAAAGGTTAACTTTGAAACATTTATCGTCATTCATATCATACTGTTTAGTTTGCTCATAGGGTTACATTGAAGTATTCACCATAATTTGTATTAGATTTGCTCATAGGGTCACGATGAAATATCATCCGTCATTATTATTATATTGTTTAATTTACTCATAAGATCATGTTGAAGTATTGACTGTCTTTCACAATATATCACTTAATTTGCTCAGAAGATCATATTGGAACATTAAATACCATTCACATTATATCGTTTAATTTGCTCAGAGGATCACGTTGGAACATTAAATAACATTCACACTATATAATTTAATTTGCTCAGAGGATCACGTTGGAACATTATATACCATTCACATTACATCGTTTAATTTGCTCAGAGGATCACATTGGAACATTAAATACCATTCACATTATGTCGCTTAATTTTCTCAGACTATCACGTTGGATCATTAAATACCATTCACATTATATCGTTTAATTTGCTCAGAGGATCACGTTGGTACATTAAATATTATACCATTCATATTATGTCGCTTAATTTGCTCAGACTATCACGTTTAATCATTAAATACCATTCACATTATATCGTTTAATTTACTCAGAAGATCACGTTGAAACATTAAATACCATTCACATTATATCGTTTAATTTGCTCAGAGGATCACGTTGGTACATTAAATATTATATCATTCACAGTATGTCGCTTAATTTGCTCAGACTATCACGTTTAATCATTAAATACCATTCACATTATATCGCTTAATTGGCTCAGACTATCACGTTGCAACATTAAACACCGTTCACATTATATCGTTTAATTTGCTCAGAGGATCACGTTGGTACATTAAATACCATTCACATTATGTCGCTTAATTTGCTCAGACTATCACGTTTAATCATTAAATACCATTCACATTATATAGTTTAATTTACTCAGAAGATCACGTTGGAACATTAAATACCATTCACATTATATCGCTTAATTTGCTCCGAGGATCACGTTGGAACATTAAATTAAATACCATTCACATTATATCGTTTAATTTACTCACAGGTTCGTAAACGTTAAGTAAACATGTTTTTTTATTTAATACAAAGGATTTTTTCTTGTAAAATCAAATGCGTTTTTCATAAAATGAAACTACAATGCAAAAAATTCTTTAACCTTCATCAAAAATGGTTCCCAATCTTAGCTTCTCCATCTCTCTGTTCCGGAAATACGGCGGCAAGGTCTCCTTTTATGCTACGCCTTGTTATATGAATAAAAAAAATAAATTTTGTTTGTTTGTCCTGTTATTTGTTGAAGCTATCATGATTCATTTAAGTGCTATTAGTTAGAACCTGATACGAAACATAGAATAGTTTGAATCAAATGGTAAGTGAGTGAGTGTAAAACCCATATTTAGATGTTTCGCATCCTACAAAATATTTTGTTCCATCGCCCATCCCACAAACTGTTTTGTTCTATAGCCCACCCTGCAAAATGTTTTGATCCATAGTGCAAGGGCTACAACTAGTTATTTGTACAACTCTTGCAAAACAAGACTGCATAAATTAGGCAATAAATATAGGCATTTTATGGATTTTCAGGTGACTTTGACTACTTGCAAGAATAACATAAAGTTGTTCTTGCCAGAACGAATTAATTTAATTATATATGTGTGGTGTGTTGTGTTGTTCGTCATATACAAGTTTTTTTTCTATTGCATACCAAAATATTCGTCATATACTAGTTTTTTTCCTATTGCTTACCAAAATGTTCGTCGTATACTAGTTTTTTTTCCTATTGCATACCAAAATGTTTGTCATATTCTAGTTTTTTTTCTATTGCATACCATAATGTTCGTCATATACTAGTTTTTTTTCCTATTCCTATTGCTTTGACTACTTACAAGAATAACATAAAGTTGTTCTTACCAGAACGAATTAATTTAATTATATAGGTGTGATGTGTTGTGCTGATCGTCATATACTAGTTTTTTTTCTATTGCATACCAAAATGTTCGTCATATACTAGTTTTTTTTCTATTGCACATCAAAATGTTCAACGTATACTAGTTTTTTTCCTATTGCATACCAAAATGTTCGTCATTTACTAGTTTTTTCTATTGCATACCAAAATGTTCGTCATATAATAGATTTTTTTCTATTGCATACCAAAATGTTCGTCATTTACTAGTTTTTTTTCTATTGCATACCAAAATGTTCGTCATATAATAGATTTTTTTCTATTGCGTACCAAAATGTTTGTCACATACTAGTTTTTTTCCTATTGCACACCAAAATGTTCGTCATAAACTAGTTTTTTTTCTATTGCACACCAAAATGTTCATCGTATACTAGTTTTTTTCTATTGCGTACCAAAATGTTCGTCATTTACTAGTTTTTTTCTTTTGCGTACCAAAATGTTCGTCATATAATAGTTTTTTTTTCTATTGCGTACCAAAATGTTCGTCGTTTACTATAAAGTTTATTTTTATTGCATACCAAAATGTTCGTCATACACTAGTTTTTTTTCTATTACATACCAAAATGTTCATCGTGCACTTGTTTTTTTTCTATTTTACGTTTCAATATAAAATTTTATTTTTTACTATTAACAAATAAAATGTAAGCTTATGTATCATATAGGTCATTCGACCGTTGAAATAAAATAAAATATAATATAATACGAAAGTGTAACACAACAATATAAGAAGAATGAAACATAAAAGAGCGCGTATGATGAGATATATGAATATGAACGAGGTGTGAACTTTAGGTATGGATATATATAGGAAAGCTCAGATATGTTTTCTCTCCGTCTACTCCAAAAGTGACATCGCATGATGCTATGTATTTACAATACTAGTGGATGAATTTTACTTTCTGTAAACTCCCGGGAATAACCAAATACACCGACTAGTTTAAAAGAAAATATTAAGTCCATGGGAAAAGAGACTGCCTTTCAATTTCCGCCCTGAACTCTCTCTTCAGCTAGGAGAGGCAGGATTGTTGGCAGCTTGTCACAGTATCCGGAAACACACAAACTTTTTCGATGATTCAGTGTACATATTATAAGAGTTTGGATATTTGGAGTAGGATATTTTGATAAAAACTGTATATTCTAGTTTATATGATATAAGATTTGGTGGCGATGTATTTCGTATATATGTTACTTTGTTGTCTCAATACTCAGTTATATTCAAAAGATGATATCTTCGGAAATATAGGATCTTTTAAATTGAGCGTTTTTTTAAAATTCTTGGATAAAATACAGATGGCGTCGCGAACTTGCCTGAGTCTTGTGACACTTGAGAAGTGTAATGTATGGCATTTATAAAAATGGAGTCGTATACAATACAACAACGCGTTCAAATTGTTAAATTATTTTATGAAAATGGGCGTTCAGTGAAAAATGTTTTTAGAAAATATTTACGGGTTACGTAATCGTCCATTTTAAAGCATTATCAATCGAATTGTTAAAAACATTCAAGGAACTGGTTCGGTGGAATATAAAGGAAGAGAAAAATATAGCCGTAGCGGTCGTTTACAAGATCATATTGATTTGGTCCAGCATCGTGAAAGTGTTGCTGAAGACCCAGAAATGTCCATTAGTCGACGTTCACAAGTTGGACTCAGTGAATGGCGTATTTTACGAAAATATTTAGCTCTGAAGGCACATGAGGTTCAAATAACACAGGAACTAAAGCCATTGGATCATTCAAAACGTCGTGTATTTGTCAATTGGGTCAAAGAACAACCAGATGAATTAAAAAAAGCGCTCAATTTGAAAGACCCTATACAAGTAGAATATATTTATTTGATAATTCATTGTAAAATACTTTGGTGGGCGTATTGCCAGGCGGCAATCTCTATCAATCAACAGACAAAAGTAAATAAAGGGAGTTACATGGTGGTAAAAAATGTTGAAATAATTACTCACCTGTAGAAAATTCATGAACATTATACATAGTTTAAATAAAAATGAGATATCATGAGTTAAAGGAAAAATGAAGGAATGGTGGAGAGGAAAGAACGCTTAGGAATGAAACACGTTATTTTATTGACTCGAAATTAAGAATTTATCGTCTTTTAGGCTTTTTAAAACAAACCAATGACGGAGTGAGTCTACTATTAGTGTGTAACTGGTTCCAGAGTCTCATTGCATGGACAGTAAAGGACGACGTAAAAAAAGAAGAGCAGTGAACTGGGGAAGCTATTAAACAATCTCTGTTTGAGTGCAGTGCAAGTGTTTGAACGGGAAAGCTATTAAACAATCTATGTTTGAGTGTAGTGCAAGTGTTTGATCGGGAAAGCTATTAAACGATCTCTGTTTGAGTGTAGTGCAAGTGTTTGAACGGGAAAGCTATTAAACAATCTATGTTTGAGTGTAGTGCAAGTGTTTGATCGGGAAAGTTATTAAACAATCTCTGTTTGAGTGTAGTGCAAGTGTTTGATCGGGAAAGCTATTAAACGATCTCTGTTTGAGTGTAGTGCAAGTGTTTGAACGGGAAAGTTATTAAACAATCTCTGTTTGAGTGTAGTGCAAGTGTTTGAACGGGAAAGCTATTAAACAATCTATGTTTGAGTGTAGTGCAAGTGTTTGATCGGGAAAGCTATTAAACGATCTCTGTTTGAGTGTAGTGCAAGTGTTTGAACGGGAAAGCTATTAAACAATCTATGTTTGAGTGTAGTGCAAGTGTTTGATCGGGAAAGTTATTAAACAATCTCTGTTTGAGTGTAGTGCAAGTGTTTGATCAGGAAAGCTATTAAACGATCTCTGTTTGAGTGTAGTGCAAGTGTTTGAACGGGAAAGACACTGAATAATCTGGGCGAGATAAGAGGGGTCGGCGGGACAGTTAAATATATTATACTGTAGTGACAGTATGTCAATTATATTTATTTATTATTTATTTAACACTTTTATTGCAAATACAATCTGGTGGGCTTGTTGCCAGGCGGCAATCTCTTCCAACCAACCAGACATAAGTAAATGAAGCAAGTTACGTGGTCGCATAAATCATTTAAATTACTATCCATCCCCATGAAATCCATAAACACTTTATGTGAGCATAAACCCACGAGCCCCACAAAGACGGATAATCACCAGAACATTATTTTTCATATAAAGTGAGATATCATCAATCGAAAGGAAAAGAATGGATGGTGGAGAGGAAAGGAACAGAAAAATCAGGAATGAAACACGTTATTTTACCGTCTAGAAATTAAGAGTTTTTTCAGTCGCTTCTTAAAACATGCCAAGGACGGAGCGAGTTTTATATTGGTTTGTAACTGATTCCGGAGTCTCGCTGCATGGACAGTAAAGGACGAGGTAAAAAAAGAGGAGCGGTGAACTGGAAAGGCCAACAAACAATCTCTGTTTGAGCGTAGCGCTAATCCATGATTGGAAAGACGCTGAAAATTTTCGGCGAGATAAGAGGGTGCGGCGGGACAGTTAAGGATATTATACAATAGAGACAGTATGTGAATTTGGCGTCTATTTCTAACATTCAACCAGTTCAATGCCTTCTGGTATGAAGTTATATGATCGAAAATGATTTTATTTTATTTTTGAAAATTATATTTATTGAAGTGTTTAATTTTTGTTTAATACATCTCTTACTCACTCACAGTGAGTACACAAATAGTATTTTGTTGACGTTTCTAGTATGTGACAATTGTAAATAGTTCAGAGTTTGATTCATCGGTCGTTGACCCTGTATGTTTACAATTTATATATACAACAAATTATGTTTGACAATTATTTATTTATTTAGGGACGTAGGTATCCTACACTGCCTTAACAAATCCTCTAATTTATTGTGAAATGGCTAATCATTGTCAGCGTGAAAACCATACTTTTTCTATCGATGATGCCAAATTCTTACATATCAGTAGTAACGGAAATAAATTGGACAGATTAGAGGCCCTAGAAATTTCTATGTCAGTAAATCGATCCGAACATCTGGTGAACAGTTATATCCCAAAAATCTCTCCGCTCTTAGCCGAAATCGTCCCATGCCTCCCTCACCCCTCAGCCCCCAACCGTTGAAGCGTGTATATCGGTACCAGTTCGAACATAATTTAGTCTTGTTTGTGCTCCCCTGAAGATGAGGCGAAAGCTTTGAAACCGGTAGGATTATACCCTTACAAAAAAGTGGAATAAACAGTGTTTGATAAAAATAAATTACAATAAATCACTTTTGAATAATATCAAGGATCAATATATCAATATTCATTTCATGTGTAGTTCAGTCATGTTAACAGGTAAATGAAAATTTTATTCAGCCATAATCCTCCTAAGCTCTGAACCAAATATGTCAAAATCCGAGTCAGCTACCATATTTTACCACTAAATTCCTCAAATTTCCGACTTGAACAAATTAGAGAATGTATAGACACATGCCGACCACGTATAACGCAAGGTCAGGGAATGTCACAGTTAAAATTTGGTATGTTATCTCTTACCCCAGTAGTATGCCAACTAGAGCATATATTATGTGTTAACATAAGTTGTGTCCGTTTTTTTTTCAAATTTAAAAATGAGCACCAAAAGTAAAACAAAATGGTAAAGGTTACACGTCATTCGAAAGAAAATTTTCTGCTCTACAAGATATTGTGTTTGCTTTTACGTTACATATATTATTTTATTTGATTACAAGCCTTCAAAATGGAACGTCAAGTAGACGAAAGTGAGCATTTTTGACACCTCCAACACCTTCTGTTCGCGTTCAGTCAAGGGAATAAAGCTGCCAAAGCTGCTCGCGATATTTGCGAAATGTACGGTGAAGATGCTATGAATGAAAGGACAGCTCGTCGATGGTTTTGCGTTTCAAAGACGGTAATTTCGACCTGAAAGACATGGAGCGTTTCGGATGACCAGTGAACTTCGATGAGGACCGCTTAAACCATATTGTTCATGAAGATCCCCTTCAAACCACCATAGAATTGGCTGAGCAGATGAATTGTAGTCACATGACTGTATACCACTATCTTAAATCAACGGGAAAAGTCCAGAAGTTCGGCGCTTGGGTTCCATATGTTTTGAGTGAAAACAACAAAAATCAACGTTCGACAATTGATTTTTGTCAAAAATTGAAATTACCGTTTTTGAAACGCAAAAACCATCGACGAGCTGTCCTTTCATTCATAGTATCTTCACCGTATACTTCGCAAATTTAGCGAGAAGCTTTGGCAGCTTTATTCCCTTGACTGAACGCGAACAGAAGGTGTCGGAGGTGTCGAAAATGCTCACTTTCGTCTACTTGACATTCCATTTGAAGGCTTGTAATCAAATAAAATAATACATGTAACGTAAAAGCAAATACAATATCTTGTAGAGCAGAAAATTTTCTTTCGAATGACGTAACCTTTACCATTTTGTTTTGCTTTTGGTGCTCATTTTTAAATTTGAAAAAAAAACGGACACCACTTATGTTAACACCCAATAGAATACACGATGTTTGTTATATTCTGAAATAATAAAGTCTTGTCTCTACTATCAGGGCGTTCTAGATATCAAATAGGTTCGATATGATAGAGCCACAATATACTGCGAAGCAATGAATTATCAAGATTTATTCATATTTTCTTATGCTATTCGTATCTAAATTAATGATACGGATATCTAAAATAGCGTAATTAGAAGACAAAATTATCTCCACCCTCAATTTTCGAGCTTTTAGTTTAAGAATCACTTGAGTAAACACATAACTCATAGCTCGCCATCTTACGTGTTTAATATCGCATATGTAACATACATGCAGCAACATTCGTATGGATCATTCAGTTTGAAGAGTAATTTTGCAATAGTGTGAGCAACACTCTCTGTATTACACAACTTATGTTGTGGTATTGGTTTTAGAATGCCACACGATTGGTTCGCGCAGAGCGCACGTTTGTATTGTTGTTAAAATACTCGTTGATTAGAAAAATACTTCCTTCCGTGGTTGCAGTCCTAAGACTGGTTTGCAGCAATTTGAACTCTTCTCCTCCATTCCCCCCTGTCCTGTGCGGCTCTTTTTAAGTCTGTGTATGTTGAGCAGCGCACGTCCACCAACAGGTCCTCCAGGTACTCTCCGCGTGGGCGTCCCCTAGAGTTTGTCCCCTCGGTCATGCCCTCCATTATGGCATGCAAGAGGCCCTCTTGTCGTATTATATGCCCGATCCATCTTGCACGCCTTTCGGACAGGATCCTGAGCAGGTGCCTTCCTCCTTCGATTCGTTGGAGAACCTCTTCATTTGTGATGCGGTCTCTCCAGGAAATTCCTAATAGTCTTCTATAGGACCACATCTCAAAAGCCTCTAGTCTTCGTCTATCTCTTTCGGATAGGCACCATGTCTCGCAGCCGTACATCAAGATACTCCATACATAGGTCTTGATGAGGAGTATTCTCAGTTTAAGGTCTATATTATTTGATTCTATACTAATGTGTAAAAATACTACTGTGTCGAAATTAGGAAAGAGAAAATCACTTTCGGCCAAGCAAAGGAGATTGTTTTAAATTTTGGTTATGATTGATAATAATTAGGAATCGGTCGAAAAGGTGCTGCAATCTATTAGTGCGATTTTTGGCTAATGTTATATATAATTCAACATTTTTCGAATGCTTAGAATGTACTTTGTTATAACTTAAAGTTTCCTAGAATTGAGTATCACTCCATCCACTATTATTTTAAAACTTTATTATTTAGCATTATAATTATGATACATTAATATGTTAAATAATCTTACATTCATTTTATTTTTATGTGCTATAATCTAATTAAAGCTGACGAACATTTTTACTTTGTAATCCTTGTATTTATATTTTTTTTTTATCTTGAAAAATTCCATAATTGTTATTTAACGTTTCCTAGAATCTGCCATACCTAAACAATTAATATGTTAAATAAACTTACTTTCATTTTATTTTTATGATTTTCACAATTTAAGCTGACAGCATTTTTAATTTACAAACCGTATGTGTTCATTTCAATGTTTGAATATAAAATATTATTTTAATATTTTTTTACTTTTTCACTTCATTAAAAAAATAAGGTGACAAGTTTTTGTAAACGCACTGTTTTACTCACACTATTGCAAAATTACTCTTCAAACTGAATGATTTATACACATCTATCGTGAGTTCTTTGATAGGCGAAGTCTCTTATCAACTAGGTTTCTGAGGTCATCAACAATGTATATAGACGTATGATTTTATCTTTGTACATTTAAGTGCAAAAAAATGTAGTAAATGGGACATCATGTTCACAAAATATTTTCTTGCCATATGATAGTACATACTACGAGACCGGGCATTGTGTGCCACGCTGGCATATAGGGTGGGAGGATTTGGAGATCAGGAGATCAAGAGCGCAGAGGGACAGGAGGGCGATAATTATACGAGAGGGTGCGGCCCGCGGCTCTCGGTGTACCCAGTATAATGCAACCCTTCCTCTGTTCATATTAATACTTGCACGGCAGAAAGTTTAATATTAAAACAAGGACAAATCTTAAATTAACGCAGGAATATGCTATTTAAATCAGTCCTTTTTGCATAATTATGGTGGTTCTATTACAAAAATTCATATATTTACAACAATATTACTAAGTTGGTTTATGATCTATTATTAGTCTTTTGTCAAAGATACTTCAAGGATTTTGAAATGGACCCTGACCAGTGGTAATTTCTTGCAAAAGACCGTCAAAAGTATTATATTGTATGTATAACGCTTTTGTTGTGTACATTCTATGTAATCTAGTGGATTTATTGCCATGTGGCAATCTATTACAACTAACTAGAAATACACGTATGTTAGATACCTACAGTGAAGAACAGATTGATTCAATTTATTTTAAAAAGGGTATCAATGGGAACCGACCTTATAAAATTATCATCATCATCAGTACTGCAACTCAGAAAGAGTCTTGTCTGCCTGTACAATTTTCTACCGTCAATTTATCTAAGCAGAATTTCTTTTCCCATTGGTTATACCCAGTGTGCAACAGTTATTTTCACTTAGTTCAGCCATATCAGCTGTCTTACGCTCCATCGGATCGTTGAATAATTTCTTTTTTGCAAGGTCATTGTCCTGCATGCGATATAAGTGTACAATACTAACGCAGTCTAGAACTTTTTATAACTTTTGCTGCACTAACCTTATCATGCAGGACGTAGAGCTCATCGTTATACTTTTGTCTCAATACACCATTGCCATAAATTGGACCGTATATTTTGCGAAGATTTTCTTTCTCGAAGGAATCGAGAACTCTTTCATCCCGTTTTGTAAATGTTCCTTTTGTAAACTTAATTCCGTATTCGGTCACACTTTGTTACCCTATGTATTATTTTCAGTGCAAGCATTTCTTTCATTTAATTAGATTTTTATACTGTCCGGTTCGATTATATTGTATGTGTTTTCGTACCTCATTGAATTGGTTTCCTATTGCTACACGTCGTTAGATATCCGTCATTACTCTTCCGCCATCTGAAAAAATACCACCTAAATAGTAAAGATGTAAAATGTACTAACCCTTATTTTTTTGTTTTACTAAAAGTATCAAATGTACATGCTACAATAAATCATCATCATTGTCAAACAGAGTCGATCCACTGCTGGATGAAGGTCTCCCCAAGTTGACTCCAAATAGTTCGGTTTTTTTGCTCGTTGATGCCATGTGATGCTGCCATGCTTCCTGATTTCATCTATCCAGCGTATCTTCGGTTTTCTTCTGGGCCTCTTAATGCCTCTTGGGTACCATTGGATTATTTCGGATGTCCATCGGGAGTCTGACATTCTGGCTACGTGTCCGGCCCATTTCCACTTCATTCTTTTGCATACCTTTATAATGTCTTCTACCTTTGTTATATTGCGAATCCAGATGTTTCGTTTACGGTCTCTTTTAGTATATCCCAACATGCATCTCTCCATGCCCCTTTGTGCGGTCTGGAGCTTTTGTGTGTTTTTTACTGTGAGCGTCCATGTCTCGCAGCCATACGTAACTACTGGAAGAATGCACTGGTTGTAAACCCTTCTATTCAAGAATATTGGGAGATTACTTTTGAAAGATATTGTTCAAACGTCCAAATGAGCTCCACGCTAGTTTTGTCCTTTGTGCTATTTCCTCCGATATTCCACCTACAAAGGACATAAGTTGGCCCAGATACACATATTCCTGGACAAGTTCTAGCGGCTTACCATCTACGTTTATTGGTTTTGGGGTAGCAAAGCCGTTCATCATATATTTGGTTTTTGAAGTATTCATTTTTAAATAAATAAATAACTACAATAAATAAAGTGTCAAAAATCAAGTAAGTATAATATTTTTATGAATGTTAAATATTGTTTTAAAAATGTGAACCATACAAGTCCATATAAAACGATACAATGTTTTCTCGATTTTCTAAAAAAAAATGTAAAATGTGGATTGGTTCTTTTTGTACCATATATATTCGTCCAGATCCAAGAAGGATCTAACCTAAATTCTATATTTTTTAGATGTTTGAGGAAATTTTACGGCGCGTTTAATCAATTCCCTTGTATGGTTAAATTTTTTTGAGGGTTAATTTTATTGCATTCTTACGCTCACGTTTTATTTTGAAACGCCTCTGTGAAGATTGATGAAAAAATCTGGTAACCCCACGTCCACGCGTAAATTGGGAATAAACCAAAGAAGCTTAACATTTTCCGAGGGAAATAAACGGGAAATTTAAGAAAGTTGCTCATTTTACAACGAAATGAAGACTTGTTCAAAATAATATTAATCTTAAAAGCTTTCTCCTTGAAGGTAATATGATAGCCACCGTAAAAACTAAGTAGGCTATGTTTTCTGAGAAGCTTTTAAAGAATAATATCTACCAGGGGCGGAACAAAGGATTTTTTATTTCGGAGTGATGTAAAAAAAATGCTTCTTCATTTACATTTTATTTGATTCTGGTGAAATATAATACGAATCTCATTAAGGGCAAAATGAATGTATGTATCTATTTCTTTATTGATTGAAAATATACATGGCACTAAAGTGTCATTTACAAATCATGGCAACATTTACTTAACAAAATATAAAATATTAACAACTTCAAAAAATCAATACGATTCAGAACACACATGACGTATAAATCAATGGTTAGTACAATTACGAAAGAAAGTACTTCTTAAATGTGACTAATCAAATAATATCCAAAATTAACTGACTTACAAATAATAAAAATTCTGACAAAATGTAAACAGAATAAGGTCAGGATCTGAGATTGAGGAAATGTTGGAGAAGGCCTCTCCTGAACTCAATAACACGTACATTAAAAATATCCACTAAACCCTATTGTTGCATTATAACGATTCATGAATTACAACATGCAGCTGTTTTTATCGATCTAGGAAGAGCTCTGTATCACTGATAGATTGTCAATTATAGTTTCAACACAGACAAGATACTGTTTGAAAATATTTGTGTTAACTCTTCCTTCCCTGCGATGTGTAACTAGTACACATTGCTTCTAAAAACTTTAATATCTCTATAAATGTTATATAATAAATACTGGGTTCAGATTTTAGGTATTCCTTCGTTATACATTTATACATTGAATGAAAAAATAATATTAATAATAATTATCACTTATCGGCCACATCAGAGATATTTTGTGAAAATCGGGAATAAATTCACCAATAGTCAAACGTGTGCCAGTGTGTGACGTAGGTATATTCATTCTAAAAATCGCTATGGGTGAGGAGGCGACGCTATTCATGTCTTACTCTCATTCTACTTCGGTATATGGGAACGCAAGAAATAGAATCTGAGTTCGCAGTTGTTTCTTCCTTCGAGGTATAATATACAGTGTTAGTATTCCGAGTCCCATCTCAGTAGTTCGCGGGCGTCTATATAAAGTGGTCTCTCCGCCCGTTTTGTGAACATCGGCCGATGTTTTTTCATGTTTTCAGCAATTAAATTTCAATTATTATCACTTTTGACTTCAAATTTAATGAATTTAAGCGATTGACTATGAATATTCTTATTTTTTCGATTTTAAATCACTCATTTTTACATGTGTATTGAATACACAGCACCGGAACGCGCGATTTTTTTAGCACCGGAAGGGAAAGGTTAATAAAGGTGTGATAGCGCACGAGAGAAAGATCTACGAAACGCTGAATTGATCATGAAAGACGCTTTTTCAAGTACGGAATGTAGATAGAAATGAATTATCAAGGGCTGTAATGGGAGTTGAAATTTTCAGTAATGAGTAATACGAGCAAGAAAACGATATGTTTTCATCATAAGGTAAAAGAACGTTGTTATCATAGTAGATTTTGATATACGGGATAAATAAACACTATGATTTACTCAATAAAAATACAATTTTACAGGTTCTTAAATTAGCATATAAGTTATGCAGATTTAGAGACTGATTGAGGGGTTTTATATAACATATCTAAAGCTCTTGTCTATACTTCTAGCACCCTTTCTTGAATTGCGCAGAGGTGGCATCCCCGGACGCTCGCCCTAGGCACGCCACTGTTATGTACTGTTACCGGTCTATTGTGTGGATATCTTTTCGCGTTGCTGTCTTATAATATTGCTATTCATAACAATTTTATGTTTAGGGAAGAAACAAAAGGGAATTCCGTTGTAAATTGTTATTTGTGCTAATGCTATTTTTTATTCTCATCTATAAAGCTGGCGAGACCATCAACAGTCTTGATTTAATTGATTTATTATAATATCTTATAATTAAAATAGCGGAATAAATTGAGGAAATATTATCAAGTATTCATTTATCTGATTAAAAATATGTTTTCTTAAAAACATAATGAAAGAATTATTTAATTTGGCTGAGAATAGATCTTCTACCAGTATCTTAAGTAGTGTAATATATTTGTACTAAGGAAACGTTGTGGCATGTAAATGTATGAAAAAAACCGGAATGAAGACATCAGAAATTAATGAATAATATAAAGCAACATTTATTTGATTATTTACAATGATGTAGAACTTTAAGTGTGCATGAATATAACAAAAATAATATAATGACCGTACGGTCTGACGGTAAGAAATCATAGTGGACTATTCCAATGTAATCGAAGAAAGAGTAAAGCAAACCTTTTTTTATTTGATCGAATTTGGCGTGCTTTTTTCGGTCTAGGATCTTTAGAAAGCTTTCATTTTATGATACGATTGGGCCTTTGTTTTGATGTCATAGTAATACACCAAGTTAGTAGTATGAACCGACTGGAATCATTCGAAATGTGGATGGACCGGAGAATGCTACGGATACCCTGGACGGATATGGTCAGCAACACAAGGACTCTTCAAAGATCCAAAGTTGATAGAGAGTTGCTGACTAATATTAAAATCCGAAAGGTGTCCTACTTTGGTCATGTACTTAGAGGAGAAAAGTACAAATTACTGCACCTGATCATCCAAGGCAAAATAGAGGGCCGAAGAAGTGTTGGCAGGAGGCAAATTTCCTGGCTCCGCAATATAAGTGATTGAACTGGTATAAGGAGCGTTGAAGATTTTTTCGGGCTGCCAGGGACAAAGATGCCTACTCCCAAGTGATATTCAACGTTGGGGGCACCAATATGACACTGGGAAGAAGAAGAATCACCTTTTCAACGCAGATTCTGTTTCCAATCATTTTTAAAATGAAAAAATCGCGAACATGCTAAAAGCGAACATGGTAAAATCGCGAACATGCTAAAAGGCGCTGTAAATACTTTGTACTTGTTAAACACAAACAGCTCATCCAATATGACTGAAATTTGAAATGCACATCACATATAGTGTCGTCAACTAAATTTGTTTCGATATTCTTTGATCAAACCATGTATTTTTGCATAAAGACATATTTTTTCATATTCCTTAGATATCTTGTTGAATATGTTTTTTTCATATAGAGGATTGAAATTTGAAAAGAAAGTTCCATATATTATAGTTAAATGTTTCTTTGGAAAAAAAAAACACTTTTTTCTTAAATTGAAAAAGGAAAAGTTATAGCGAAATACAAATCTTAAAAACGTCGATTTGATATTATGGTTTATACGAAATATCCCATAAAAATTCACGTAAGGGAATAAAACCAATGCCATGGCCCAATGGTTTTCAAAGTTTTCGATTCATGGCGCTCTGAGTGGAGAAAGATTTTATCACAGCCTATGTTATGTCTAGATATTTTTCTTTAGTTCTTTTCTGTGACCAGAGTATTTGATTAACACCTGTGATAAGCTGGTCGACTTAAAACAGGAATTCCTAATTAGTAAGCCACCAGTTCATCATCTAGGCATAATTGTTTTAGTTATTTTCAGTGACCAGAGTATTTGATTAACACCTGTGATAAGCTGGTCGACTTAAAACAGGAATTCCTAATTAGTCAGCCATAAGGTTATCATCTAGATATAATTATTTTAGTTCTTTTCAGTGACCAGAGTATTTGATTAACACCTGTGATAAGCTGGTTGACTTAAATCAGGAATTCCTAATTAGTCAACCATCACGTAATCATCTAGATATAATTATTTTAGTTCTTTTCAGTGACCAGAGTATTTGATTGACACCTGTGGTAAGCTGGTTGACTTACAACAGGAATTCCTAGTTAGTCAGCCATCAGGTCATCCTCTAGATATTATTTTTTAGTTATTTTCAGTGACCAGAGTATTTGATTAACACCTGTGATAAGCTGGTTGACTTAAAACAGGAATTCCCAATTAGTCAGCCATCAGGTTATCATCTATATATAATTATTTTAGTTCTTTTCGGTGACCAGAGTATTTGATTAACACCTGTGATAAGCTGGTTGACTTAAAACAGGAATTCCTAGTTAGTCAGCCATCAGGTCATCATCAAGATATTATTTTTTTAGTTCTTTTCAGTGACCAGAGTATTTGATTAACACCTGTGATAAGCTGGTTGACTTAAAACAGGAATTCCTAATTAGTCAGCCATCAGATCATCATCTAGGCATATTTTTTTTAGTTCTTTTCAGTGACCAGAGTATTTGATTAACACCTGTGATAAGCTGGTTGACTTAAAACAGGAATTCCTTATTAGTCAGCCATCAGGCCATCATCTAGGCTTAATTTTTTTAGTTCTTTTCAGTGACCCGAGTATTTGATTAACACCTGTGATAAGCTGGTTGACTTAAAACAGGAATTCCTTATTAGTCAGCCATCAGGTTATCATCTATATATAATTATTTTAGTTCTTTTCGGTGAACAGAATATTTGATTAACACCTGTGATAAGCTGGTTGACTTAAAACAGGAATTCCTAATTAGTCAGCCATCAGGTTATCATCTATATTTAATTATTTTAGTTCTTTTCGGTGACCAGAATATTTTATTAACACCTGTGATAAGCTGGTTGACTGGTGGACTTATTTTCGGTGACCAGAATATTTGATTAACACCTGTGATAAGCTGGTTGACTTCTTACCCGACTTCACGCTGAACAGCGAGAAGAAACCCTACAACACCACATCCTCGCTCGGACCGTGAAGTTCTATAAAAGCCAACAAAATCACAGAAATCCCTTAGTCGCTGCCCTGGGGGCTTACGAGAGTAAATCCGACCTACCCTTCCGTTATAAGCACAAGCTCCCGAAGCATTATCTGTTGCCTGACTAGTACACCTACAGTATTAGCTGGGACGACCAAGGTCTGAGTGAATGTGATGGAATACAAGTAGCCTGAACGAGTGGACTTGTTTTTGCAGAATAATTAGTGTAAGAATTGTTATCTAGTTATAAGTAGTATGTAGGTGTTAATTATTTCTTAGATCTCATATATTAAGATTGAATAAATAAAATAAAATGATATGTAGGAAAATAAGATTAAATAAGTTCATAAATTATAACATATAATTAATTAAGATTAGTTAAGTAATAAATTTGTATATAGGTATAGCCTTGACAAATGTTTGTATAATAATTTACTTGTTTAATAAAAAAAAAAAAAAGCTGGTTGACTTCAAACAGGAATTCCTAATTAGTCAGCCATTAGGTCATCATCTAGATAATTTTTTTTAGTTCATTTCAGTGACCAGAGTATTTGATTGACACCTATGATAAGCTGGTTGACTTACAACAGGAATTCTAACTTAGTCAGCCATCAGGTCCACGTTATCTGAACATAGTAAGTTAATAATTAATAATTAAGCATGATGGGGGAAGGAGAATATGTCATTTTTATGATCATTGAAATGTTTGTTTTTAGACTCCCGCTATTTTATAACTGTATATTTCCTTGTCATTTAAAATAAATAAATAAAACCTTAGGAAATAATTGCAGCGCCCCAGGATATCTAGGCGTACACTTTGAAAACCTCTGCCATATCCAATATAACATATATTTTCTATGACCGTATCTATGGTGTGTCGGGCTGCGGGAAGATGAGAGTTATTCTCAAGATGAATAAAAAACCCTTTTTTTTCCCGAGGCAATTTAAATCGAGAATATTTATCTATTGTATTGGAAAAACTTTTCAGCTTTAGATCTGCACACAGCAATATGGCAATTATCTCGAGTAGTTAGAGGCCAGGGTTGCCAACCGATTAAAATTTATTTTCTTGTGGCTTTTTAACCCTGAGAGCGCTACGAGAAAAAAATATAATTGTCTATCTAGTGCTGAGATATATTTACGATTCGGACGTTCGTGATAAATATTTATTTTAAACAACAAAAAAACAAAAAAAATATATTTTTACTACATAAATATATTTTAGAATATGTACCCTTGTATTCTAAATGAATGATATTCATTTAGAATACAAGGGTAGAACAAATTTCTTCCACTGCTATAGCAGTGCGCCGATCTCTCAGGGTTAAAATGCCTTGCGGGTCTTTTTACATACGTCCATTGGACTTTTTATTAAATGTTATGTCATTATGAGATAATAGGCTGAATTCCACCGCTTAGTTGTTAAGACTCATGACTTTTACCCGAGGGCTTTAGGATCGATTCTCGATATCACCCAAAAAAACTTGAAATGATCTGGTATCTTATTAGATGTAAAACAATATATAATTTTTAATATCTTAGGTATTATGGCGGCCGTGGTCTAACGGTTAGCATGCAAGTTAAACAAGCGGGCACCTTAGGTTCAACTCCTGGCGAATTCATTTTCAGACTGATTATACTTTTAGACCGTTTTACATAAAAAAAATATTTTGTGAGGCTTATCGTAAATTCTTATACCACAGTTAATTAAATGATGATATGTCAAAACGTGCCTAACGAAAGGCTTTACCTGCCGATTTTCATGGAGCTTTACTACTGGAATTTTGGGTTCGGTATATCAAGACTGTGTACTTCCTGAAGTGCAATAGCTTGGACTCAATAAATCAAGCACAGCCGTCTTCCATTCACAAGATGGTTGATAACAATACTCGATCACGAGGGATTGCCAATCATATCGTATCTTAGACCAGAATTCATATTCCGGCATAAAAACTAATTTTCAAACTTAAAATTTCGCGACTTGTATTCAGAATCGGATCTCATGTGTTCCAAACCTTTTTTTTTTTTTTTTTTTTTTTTTTCACTTGGCGAGTTTTATTGCCATGTGGCAATCTCTTTCAACCAACCAGAAAGCTGTTTAAATGGGCCTTAAGTGAAAACCAGACTGGAATTCCATTTAAAAAAATCTGGATTCCAGCGGGGATCGAACCCGCAACCTCCGGATCGGCAGGCAAGCGTCTTACCCCCAGGCCGTTAGTTTATGAATTCGGGTCTTAGACTTTATTTTTAAGTTACTTAATAATTTATTGTCAAAGTATACACACAAAAAAGGCGTGATATATAATAGGGAAATCCATCATTACCATAAGAAGAGTCACAATGACTTTCGGTCTTCAAAAATCCAAAACTTTTTTTACCAAAATTTTAAACTTATTCCAAAAAGCATTAAAGGTGCCGAAAATTTTATTTTTATTTATTTTATTTAACACTTCATTGTGTTATAATTTGTTCCAACCAACCAGAAATAGTATATAAAGGAAGTTACATGGCTGCAAATAATATTGAAACTTTTGTTTATTGGTACAAAATTCATGTACAACATTAATAATCGCTCTTCTTTCTTTACGTCGTCCTTTACTGTCCATGCAGTGAGACTCTGGAATCAGTTACAAACCAATATAAGACTCGCTCCGTCCTTGGCATGCTTTAAGAAGCGACTGAAATAACTCTTAATTTCTAGTCAGTAAAATAATGTGTTTCATTCCTGATTTTTCTTTTCCTTTCCTCTGCACCATCCTTTCCTTTCCTTTTGATTGATGATATCTCACTTTGTATGAAAAATAATGTTCGGGTGATTGCCCTTGTCTTTGTGGGATTTGTGGGCATGTTCTCGCGTATATGTTTATGGATTTCGTGGGGATGGATAGTCATTTGAATGATTTATGCGACCACGTAACTTGCTTCATTTACTTTTGTCTGGTTGGTTGGAAGAGATTGCCACCTGACAATAAGCCCGCCAGATTGTATTTGCAATAAAAGTGTTAAATAAATAATAATAAAAATAAAAGTGAAATATCATCAATCAAAGTGAGTGGTGGAGATGAATATAATATCGGGAAAGAAACGCGTTACATTACTGAAATTAAGAGTCCTGCAGTCACTTTTAAAAACATACCAATGATGGACTAACATAAGTCGGTAACTGGTTCCAGAGTCTCACTGTTTGGACAGTAAAGAACGACGTAAAAAAGTGTTAAATTGTTGTGGCGTTCGTCGCGGAATATTGTCGCATACATACTATACGGTCAATGACCGATGAGATTCGCATTCCTCGACAAATTTAAATAGACAGTCCAAAGTACATACGCCGTCCATTCAAGTCCAAAGATTACCCGCCGGCCAGTCATCCCGTAGCGAGCGGACCGCACTACATACTAGAGAGAGAACGCACCACGCTGTCTCGCCGGTTCCGTAAATAGATTGATACCTACAATACTTCAATTGACCATTTCTGCATGCACAGAAGCGAGATAGAAGCATATCGCGGGCGCACTCCCGCGCCCATTCTGAAATGTTAGAAATACCTACGTACTATTAAAATAAACCATTCACTCACTCTCTCCTTCCGCATTGCGATTTAACGTGTTTTATTTATTTATCAACAATCATAAACATCATATACCTTTAAGGGACATTGTAAAAGCCAATAAATTATATCTGCTAGAGCGAAGCGTATGATCGAAAAGACGCTGAATATTTTCAGCGAGATTAGAGGGGGTGACGGGACAGTTAATGATATTATACCATAGTGACAATACGTGATTTTTTAGTGTATTTCTCATATTTATATACTCAAGCTTTTTCTAATGTGAAGGGATACTGATCATACTTTCTCAAGTTGAAAATAAAACTCAGACAAATATTTTGAAGACACTGTAGTTAGTTAAACTGTTTCTTAGTATAATTCAAATCACATACGTCCGTATAGTCCAAAATCAAAAAGAGTAAAAATTGCAACAACCAAATTTTGGTTTTAGTTTATATGTTACGGATAGATTTAAGTGTTATTGAAGTAAAAAATGTAAAAAAATCTCACCAGCTCAAATATAAAAACAATATAGAACAAATACAAAAAAAAATCCTCAGATATCTATGGTACAGAACAAAGGGCGATTACCCAAAATATGCTCACCATGCCGAACTTCTCACGGTGTGTAACTATAGAAGCCTCGAAACAAGAAGGCAAGAATCCATGGCGATATTCCTAATAAAGGTTTTCCAAGGTTCCTTTAACTGTACCGCGATTCTAGAAGCACTAAGTTTATATGTACCCAATAAATATATCCGTACAAGGAATCACCCTCTGTTCTACATACCAACTTACAGGACGAATATCATGGCTAAACACTCAGTCACGCGTGGTATAGAGATATTGAACCAACTGAATGACACTGTTGATATATTCTCGGTACCGTCTAGCAGTATGAGAAGAATCCTGGCTGATATTCTTCCTAACGAATAAGCTAACGCTAGAAGCAAACCCTCTTTGTGTAACAGGAGAAATCCGTGCAAAGTGGACAAAAAAAAAGAAGTAAGTTTTCGAATGTACAATTAAAGATGTAAGATTTTAAACGAAAAAAATAAAAAAATGTACATATATTTTGAGAGGCGTAAAAGATCATTTGGGTATCGGGGTATAAATCGTCTTTTGTGGCAAACCGATCAAATAGGCCTGGTTATCTCGATCGAACTTTCGGAGTTATTGGCCCTATCTCTTGAGACAAACTTTCTTTGGAGGGTCGAGGTGCTGAGAACATTATAACTTTCAAGAGACTTCATAAGAAAACTTCACCCTATTTGAGAAATGATATAATGAATCATATATGCCCTTGGAATGACTTAGGCCCTAAATAACACCATAGAAACTGTTATTTCGTTAGATCTGTGCCATAAACGTTTTAGTTTTTCTTTTCTATGACGTTTGTGAACTATTGTAAATATGTTATATTACAAAACAGTGTTTCTATATTAAATATTTTAATATAGAAACACTGTTTTGTAGTATTTACTACTTTTTTGAACTACTTACTACTTCTTTGAACATTTTATATCAATTTCCCAAAAAGCAGATTGCATTAAACACAATAATTACCTCCCTGACATATCAACTGATATAATAATCAAATTATTACAGCATGCGTCTCGTTTTATTTATAAAAGGGAATATAGTGCGAAATCTGTTATTACTAATCAGAAGTATTTAAATGATTATCATCAATAATGTTTTATAAGAGCGACATCTGTTTTTAGATTTTCCACTTGGATAAACGTTAGAGCGTTCCGGATAGATCTAGATATTGAATGTTAAATTCAGACTGTTTTATAACACAAAAAAATCATTGAACGCAGTATAAGCTGGCGAGTTTATTGGTATGTGGTAATTTTTTCCAGCCATTTAGGAATATGTTGATGCTGTCTTAAGTGAACATCAAACTGGAACCCATTTTTTCTTTAAATTGGGTCCCAATAGAAAACAAACTCGCAACTCCCGGGTAGGAAGATTAGCCCTTAACGACGTATAGACATGAATATGTCGATTGATATTATGTATACATCCAAGTATTTATTTAAAAAATGTTAATTTATTAACCAGGCCCATACGATAATATCCAATGTTAATTTATTAACCAGGCCCATACGATAATATCCAATGTTAATTTATTAACGAGGCCCATACGATAATATCCATACGCCAAATTCACATACTGTCTCTATTGTATAATATCATTAACTGTCCCGCCGCACCCTCTTATCTCGCCGAAAATTTTCAGCATTTTTCCAATCATGGATTAGCGCTACGCTCAAACAGAGATTGTTTATTGGCCTTTCCAGTTCGCCGCTCCTCTTTCTTTACGTCGTCCTTTACTGCCCATGCAGTGAGACTCTGGAATCAGTTACAAACCAATATAAGACTCGCTCCGTCCTTGGCATGCTTTAAGAAGCGACTGAAAAAACTCTTAATTTCTAGTTAGTAAAATAACGTGTTTCATTCCTGATTTTTCTTTTCCTTTCCTCTCCACCATCCCTTTCTTTCCTTTTGATTGATGATATCTCACTTTATATGAAAAATAATGTTCGGGTGATTGCCCATCTTTGTGGGATTCGTGGGTATGTTCTCGCGTATATGTTTATGGATTTCGTGGGGATGGATAGTCATTTGAAAGATTTATGCGACCACGTAACTTGCTTCATTTACTTTTGCCTGGTTGGTTGGAAGAGATTGCCGCCTGGCAATAAGCCCGCCAGATTGTATTGCAATAAAAGTGTTTATAATAGGCATTATTAAAAGATAAATGTTTTTATATCGTTCCTACCTCGGATTATTAAAAACTATTGTTTTATTATTTAAAAAAAAAAAAAAAAAATTGAAAAAAGGATTCAAAAATAAAAAAAAATCAGATTGCTATTTTCACTTTGGTACCAACAATAACGACATTATTTTTTATTAAGAAACTGTGTATTATTTGTGTTTCAAATATACGAAAGAGTTCCAATCATGTCGACCAGCTTACCCTTTTTTTTTACGAAAAGATATAACAGCTGATAACATCTTGAATTTTGAATTTTATATTTTCAAAAATTTTTTCGTACATTTTCAAGTCATCAATAAATAAACAAAAAAATTCAGCATGAAAATATTTTTAGTTTTTTTTTTATTTAGTCTGAAAAAAAAAACGCCCGAAATTCCCGCCTCTAGAATATAATACGCTCTTAAATTACTTTCAAAGAACGTCTATGTTTCTTAAGCAATTATTGAGTGAACACGATTTAGCAATAACCACATTTCCTATTAATGCAATATTATCAGTTTATGTATTGTTCATTTTGTTTTGATATTTCAAATAACATTAACATGGCTCGTTGGTCTAGGGCAGGAGTCGGCAGACTTTCTAGTGAAAAGAGCCAAATATTAAGTAAACAGAATATCAACATTTCCATAGAGCCGCAACATAAATTTTCACTGTAGCTAAATCCATTTTAATGGCGGAAAAAAATTATATAAAATCAAGATTTTAATTTCAAATTAAAATTCACAATACAATCGTAGGCTACTTAGAAAAATAAATACGCATTGAAACGTGAGAATTTCACGGTCAATTTTTATTTTCAGGATTTAAACTATCCTTTGTTTACACCTGTCATACTTTTAGCTCCGTCAATAGCAGTGTAAATTATTTTATTTAAGACAATTAAGTTCTGGTGCGAACACGTAGGTAGAGAATATGCATTGCGATTGTGCCGTTTGTGTTAGGTCGGCGGCCGTGTTCATGATCTTCTGATGAAGCTACGTAGTGAAGATAAAACTGGAGTTGAAGAGTCGCAAATGCCTATGAAAAGAGCCGAGTGCGGCTCGCGAGCCTCGGTTTGCCGACCTTTGGTCTATGGGTATGATTTTCGCTTTGGGTGCAAGAGGTCCCGGGTTTAATGACGGACGAGCCCAGTCGTTTTTGTTTTTGTTTTTAGTTACTTTGACGATCTCGGTGGTCTATTTAGTAAGACGCATGTCTTCCGATCCGGTGGTTGCGAGCTTGATTTGCCGTTGGAACCCAGATTTTTTTAAGAATATGTCTAGTCTAGTTTTCACAAACGGGTCGTTTAACATCTTCCTGGTTAGTTTAAATTAATTTTCACGTCCTAATAAACCTGCCAGTTAGTACATACAAATTGAAATACAACACAACATGAAAAAAAAGCCGAGTCATGTAATACTTTATTGTACAATGTGCGACATGGACGGTTTATCTCCAACGTACCAACTAACTTAATTTCTAGTCAGTAAAATAACGTGTTTCATTCCCGATTTTTCCTTTCCTCTCCACCATCCCTTCATTTTCTTTTGATTGATGATATCTAACTTCATATTAAAAAAAAAATCGGTTGATTAAAAATGGTCCATCTTTGTGGGGTTCGTGGGCATATGCTCACGTATGTGTTTATGGATTTAAATGATTTATGCAACCATGTTACTTGCTTCATTTACTTTTGCTTGATTGGTTGGAAGAGATTGCCACCTGTCAATAAGCCCGCCAGATTGTATTTGCAATAAAAGTGTTAAATCTATATAAATAAAAATGTAAATGTTCGTATATTATAGATGGCTAATCTCCGGAAGTTCTCTACCGATCGCTTTGAAATTTTGACTAAAGTTGATATTCGTCAACAGAAATGTTGTTATATTTTTATTTATACATATATATCGGTGTATATAAAAAAATTTAGAAATCAGAAAACATTACCTAGGCGAACCTGTCGGGGACAAGGATATCAAATATTGAATATCAACTGTCAAAACATTTTGACAGTTGACCATATTACATTTTTAATATTTGATATTCAATGATTAAGTCTATATACATAAAATATAAAATAATTTTATGTTTAATAATAAATAATAAATATTTCCTGTTGAACAATAATTCTACGATAAATTTATTACAGACGAAAAATAGGTTAGAATCCAAGATACGTCAAAATAACATTTGTGTTAAAAAGGATAAGTTCCATTGTGTCATAGCAGCTTGAGAAAATCTTAATATGGCTGAGTCTAGACTTTATAGCGCAAGCGCAGGAAATATATTTGGCAGAACTAATACTAAATTTGTAAAAAATATCCAACTAAAATTTTATTTGTTTTGAAATATTTCGAGTATCGTTAAAATAAATATAATCGCTAAAACAAATATAGCTTATATGTATAAAAAGATCTAAAATAAATATAACTTACATGTATAAAAAGATCGAGGATCGCTAAAATAAATATAACTTATATGTATAAAAAAACAGATGCGTGATACTCTCGCGTGGTAGAAGTGAAACTTCTTAGCTCCTAGGAAAAGTTGATTTTATGCATTGCTTTTTTTCCATTTGTTAACGATTTTTTTTAGGATTAGGAAATGGTTCTGTGGAATTTAATTCAAGAAAGTCTCTTTTAATTCAATAAAAAAAACTATTTTTTTTTATTTTTTATAATAAACAATAATAAATAATAATTTTAATAATAATATAATACACTTAATAAAAGAAAATTTATATTTTTTTAATGTTAAATATATTAATATTTTTATATCATTATTAATTATTAAATGAATTATTTTAAAATAATTATTTAATTATTTTAATTATATTATTAAATAATGTATTATTAGAAATGTTATTTTATTATATAATTTTTTTTGTATAGCGCCATCTGCGCTAATTTATCCGCCATTTTCATTTCATAATGTGCGTTGTTAACATACCTACCTCTAAGATTATCTTTTTCACTTAGTTTTTTTAACTTATTTTTTTATTTTTCTGTTCAATTAGCGATAAAATTTAATTGTGTTGATTGATTTTCGTTTAAATTCAAATCATATCGTGAATTGATCTCTTGGAGTGACGCGATTATTTGCTTCACAGAGACAACGTGATGCTGGTATGTACATTTTTGACAAACGTCATATTTATTTCAAACGAACTGACAAATTTTTGCTTATTTGTAACAAGATGTATTAATTTGTCATCATTGTTGTTTTTTGTAATGTATTTACCTAAATAACTTGCTATTTATTAGAATCGATATTTATTGTTCATTAATGACGCATCCAAACATGTCACATCCAAATTTAATTCGTGCGTAGTTTGCAATGTCTTTCCTTAACATTTAATTAATTCCAATAATCTCTCTCTTTGCTTAACATTTAATTACTTCCAATTATCTCTGTATTTCCTTAACAATACTCCTATTGGACAAATATTTGACAAATGCGTGTCCAGCTGCAAAACGATCGATCAGCTGAGATATTCTCACATCAATTGCTGGAAATTGGGAACGGAAAGGTGCAGGTTGATATGACCCCAGGATGAATTTCACTGTCTCATAACTTAATGTTTCACAATTTCGAGGAAGCAGCAGAACGACGTGTAGCCAGACTTGAGGACGGTTGCGAGCACGGCGATCGCGTTCTGCAGATTCAGAACTGGTTCGTTCTCAACAGAATGTACGCGATAGGCTGATAGTGGCTGAAATAGGTCATTAGGAATATCAAAAGTATCTTTTTTATATAGAATTTAATTTTATCTCTACGTTTATATTTCAAAATATATCAAATCGTATATAGAAAAAGAGATTTTTTAATTAGTTTGATATTCATTCGTTTGAATCAGACCAAGCTTCGCTCTGAAGAATACGTTCATTTGCGAGATACAGTTGTAAATGACGGTAATACAACTAACGTTTGAAGACTAACGATTTGGCCATCTTCATATACAGGCAGTCCACGTCATATGCATGAGTACGCTCAATATGCAATTGCGTATGTTCGTCACTACGGGTGTCCAGACCTATTCACTACATTCACATGCAATTCAGCTTGGGACGATATACAACAGCTCATGGTAAAACATGAAGTGTTTCGGTCGCTGCTGCTGTGCGCTGCTGTATATACTCAGTGGAATAGCAAAAGAGAGGATGGCCACATGCACATATATAGTACTAATCTGGCTCTATAACAAAATCACTTCAAACGAAATCGACAATGTAATGTGCGCTGAAATACCCGATGCCGACGTCGATAAGGATTTGCATGAAGTTGTGACGAAATATATGATACATGGACCTTGCGGTACACTGAATCCAAATTCACCATGCATGATAGACGGAAAATGATCTAAGCGATATCCTCGAGCATTAGTATCCAACACGGTTACAGGAAATGATGGATATCCTTTATAAAGAAGAAGATCAACAGAAGATGGCGGGAAATTAGCAACCATACAAATGTGAAATGGTGACATCGAAGTAGACAACCATTGGGTTATTGCATATTCGCTTTTGCTATCAAAAACATACAAAGCGCACATAAACGTGGAATACTGTAACCCCGTTAAATCGATCAAATACATTTGTAAGTACAATACGTGAATAAAGGCAGCTACATGGCAGTTTTTGGCGTGCAACCAGAATGCAAGATGGGAATGCGGTCATACATATCGATGAAATCGCACAGTATCAGGCTGGAAGATACATAAGCAGCAATGAAGCTGTATGGCGAAATCTTTAATTTCCAATACATGAACGAAGTCCAGATGTTGTTCACTTAGCAGTACATCTAGAAAATGGACAACGCGTTTATTTCACAGCTGCAAATGTGCAACAAATAGCCCTGAATCCACCGGCTACAACGTTAAATGCTTTCTTCACGTTATGTCAAAATGACGCGTTTGCGAAAATACTGCTGTATCAGTGATTGTGACATCAAAAGAAGAATTGGTTGAAAAAGTATTTACCAATATTCAAATCAATTATAAGAATCACGATTGGCTGAGTGAACGAGCTATTGTTGCCACCAAGAACAAAGACGTTTACGAACTTAACAATATTATTCAGTTCCTTTTTTAATGTTTCGCAGTTTTATATGTTTTTGTTATATTTTTCTTTCTTCTTTTTCAGTGCAATCGATCTTTCATTTGAATTCAAATCATATCGTGAATTGACCTCTTGGAGTGATGCGATCATTTGCGAGCACGGCAATAAACGCGACAGACTGAGAGTGGCTGAAAGACATAAAAAATATTGTATACCCACAAGCATTGTGAAATTAAACATATTAGAAACGTGTGCTTTCTCTTTTCTTTATTTTCCATTTAACCAGACTGAGCCACAGCAACGCGTGGCCGGGTACAGCTAGTAATGAATAAAAATAATTTGATTTGATACCAATATCTTTAGCAGATCTAAATATGCAAAAATAAACATTAAAAATTGGATTTATAAGTGACGAAGTTATTCGTAGAAAGAAGATATGCACCATTCCATTGGGTGGGGAAATGAAATGTAGGTATGGAAAAATACTAACATGCAAATACTTGCAATATAAATGTATGCATTGAGAAGAATACACAAGGTGACAATACGTAATAGAACACGGAATGAAGGGTTTAGAAATGAATGTGGACTTACGGATGTTGTACTCGTAATAAGGAAAATATAAAAAGAGCAATCTGAGATGGTTGGGACACGTGGAACGAATGAATAAAGAAAGACTAACTAAACAAATATACAGTGGAAATGTGCGTGAAAGGCGTGGTAGAGGAAAACAGAAGAAAGTGCTCATTTGCGGGCGAGACAAAATTGACACTTTATATTTATTAATTTTTATCACATAAAACTACAGTTTCATAGGAATGGATTGCTGAATTGATTTATACATACGAGGGTTATCCAGAAAGTAAGGTTACAACATTTATATAGGATCGAAAAATGCTCGTATTTAATTGAAATTCACAGGATACTTCACAAATATATAAAACTATTTTTCAACGTAATCGCCGTCGAGATCGAGACATTTCTGTAGACGGGGCACTAGCTTTTGTATGCCAGTGTCTTAGACCCCCGCCACCAGCTCTTTCAGCCACTTCTTCACAGCTTCCTCGACCTCCTGATCGTTGGAAAATTCTCATCCCCCGTCACGATAGAGTCCAGAAAAGCTTCTCCCTCCTGTGCAAAACGATCCAAAAATTCACGCGCGGCGGTCACGCGATTTTGACGGTGCTCCGGTATGAGCATTCTGGGCACCCATCTCGCACACAAATTCTTGTAACCAAGTTTTTCCGACACGATATCACCAAGGAGATTTCGAGAAATGTCAGGAAATTCTTTGTGAAGGTCGTCAAGCGTCACACGGCGGTCATTTCGCACTTGTTCTTTAATTTTTTGCACAAGTTCGTCAGAAATCACTGCCTTGCCTCGTCGTGAATATCGGTACGGCCTTCTTTGAACAACCTAACCCACTTCGTGACATGTTGTCGACTCATCACATCACTAACATAAACTTCCACGAGCTTCCGATGGATATTCGCGGCGGTATTGTTCTACAAAGTCAAAAAAAGGAATACCGCGCGGATCTCACACGGACGTTTTGTGGCGGGAGCGCGCGACGACCTTTCCACCGGAAGAATTTACTGTGACTGAACAAAATGGCCGACAAACACGTGGGAGCCAACAACCTGACCGTTAGGATCCCCCCTACACGCCAGGTGCGCTTACTTCGAAACAAAAAAATTCCCCTGGCCTCAGGAGCCCTTGTAACCTTACTTTCTAGATGACCCTTGTAGATCCCACACAAGTAGATTTTTTTTGGGACACAGTTTCATGCTATTTTCATGTACATAGGTGAACGAAAATGCGGTAGGGCGCCACACTTTTCCATCGCAATATTTTCTTTTCGCCTTTCGGCAATAGTATCAATGTATAATACTTATATACACGTACTATACACCCTTTATTGTATGGATATAACAAAGTGGATTTTTTTCATCCAAGAAAGATGTTTAAAGGTCAGTATGTAATAATCATAGAAGCTTAGCTTTTTCTCGGTATTATCGGGAACCGAATTCTAAAACTGCGTGTGAAAGGTTAAATGTTCTACCAACAGCCCACGGAGGCCACCATATTATAATATAAAAGTTCATGTCATAAATCTTGTCAATCCCTTTGATTGCTAATATTTTTTTCTTTACAAATTTCAGTGATCAGTGGATATTATACTCGTATGTATTTTTTTGCGATATCTCTGTGCATAATTTTACAGCTTATCTGCTGTAAAGTAACTATCAATAAGAAATGTTTATTATGCTCATATTTGCGTTATGTGATTAACTTTTAGTTTTCCGACTTCATGCTTCAGTATCCTTAATCTAGACTCTCGCTATCATACACCCAGTAAAATGACCGTTCCGATTCGCATAATATAACAGTTTGATGTTATATTCACCTGTAATGGCACGTATGTCAATTAGCCATACTCTCAAACGTGATATACGATTGAATGTGACTAATCATTTTTACCAAAGTGGTGACACATATTTATATATCATTTTTACAGTTAATGTTAACACTTTAAGACTCTCCAGTGCCCGGCTTGTTTTTGAGAAATTTTGATTTTTGTGAAGGGCTTACTAAAATTGCTGTATCTCTAAGTAAATGTGAGAATATTGTTATGAAACTTTGTACATTTTTTAAAAATATTTGAATTATTTAATTTAGTATGGTAATTCTGCCAACATTTTTCTTTGTGGAGAGCTACATCATTATCCTTACACAGATAACGGGTCTTATTTATATTTTTCTCCCGTTTTCTTAGCTTTTAATTTGGTTCAAAAATCCCTATTATCAAATTTTAATCAAGGAATACGAAATCGTTATGCTAAACTCTTCAGCATTATATACAATAAAGCGACAGCAACAGTAAACCTACACCAAAGTACCGATAACTTCCCAGTAAGTAAGGGAGTCCGCCAAGGTGATACTATCTCGCCAAAATTATTCAACGCTACCTTGGAAGTTGTGTTCAAGAAACTCTAATATCAAAATAAAAGAATCTGTATCAATGGTTCATATCTAAGTCATCTTCGATTTAGAAACTACAAAGTGAAATACTGGAATGGCAGAGGCAAGCAAACTAGCGGACTGGAAAATGAATGTTGAAAAGACAAAATATATGTGGAACCATTTTGCTCACATTGATTTCACATCGAGCCTGGTGTATGGAACGCAGTTAGAACAAGTCCAACAATATATCTACTCAGGACAAAGTATTTCATATGGGGATCGCACTTTCAATGAAACAAATAGAAGAGCAAAACTAGCGTGGAGTTCCTCAAGACGACTGATCAACATTTTCGAGAGCGATCTCCCAGTTTGTCTCAAACGGAAGTTATTCAACCAACTCTTCGCCTCTTCCACATTCATACATTTCCTCATATAATTCCTTCTAACTGAATTATTTATTTTAATCTTGAAGGAGAAGAAGATGCATATGTTAAACAATAAATTAGTATCCTTTATTTACGTGGCACATTTATTCGTTTGTACCGCACCCTTCAGCATACCCCATTGGTGATGTGAACATGTTTAAGTGTATGGCGCAGTGACTACACTGTTTTCGTTCCCACTGAGTCACTGAGGCAAAGAATCATTAAAGTAAGCACGTAATAAGTAGTTCATCGTCAAATGAGTTAATAATACGGTAATACACAGAAAAGTAACAAGAAACTGTGTGAAAGTACTCTTAATCAGAATGGTCCACCTTTTTTTTGGGTACCATACAAAATCGAGCTCATATCGACCAGGTGAAAAACAAGTGTTTATCCTACTAGGCCACAGATTGTTCTTCTGTTTTGCACCACATACTTATTTCAACACTTACAAGTTATAAGTACGAGGAGAATACGGATGTGGGTATGTTGACATACATATTGAAATTATTGATGGAACTACTCTGAGGAGATCAAAGTAGGAATGACACGAAGCGGCTTCTTCAAAATGAAGGATTTCTTCTGCAACAAGAATTTCAATCTCGACTTACGTGTGTAAATTTTGCTTTGCTACATATTCTCTGTACATATTTATGGTGTTGCAGTATGGATACTAATTCAGGCTACAACGAAGAAACAAGATGCTTTTGGAATGTGGCGCTATTGAAGAATGCTGAAAGTCTCACGGGTTAACAAAACCCGTAATGATGACATCTTAAAACGGATAAATAAAGATTGAGTACTTTGGACGTATAATGCAAGTATAATAATTTAAGATCCTTCAATTGATACTACCGCCAGCTTCTCCAAACTGTCGTCATCTCTTCTTACCTGTTGTTGACAGTGTTTCTTTGACATGTACAATAGATCCTGAAATTATTCAGATCTTTGTGGTCTTCTATAGTCTAGTTGATAAGATACCTGTCTTTCAATCTGGAGTTTGCGGATTCGATTACCGTTGGTACATTTTTTTTTCAGAAAAGGGTATCAGTTTCATTCTCACTTCAGGTCTTGCTAACATCTTTTTGGTTGGTTTGTCAGAGATTGTCACATGCTAATAAACTCACCAGGTTGTACAATTTTTAATACGATGAACATATTTTTTAATAATTTTTAAGCAGATAAATATTTTAAAAACTTGAAAAACATGATGCTATTGCTATGAGAATAAAAGCGTCATGGTTAATAATAGTACTGGATTCAATTTTCAAACTCGCGAAACAACGAAATACCTTTTTATAAGCACAGGTAGCCAATGGGCGCGCATACCGGTTGGCAGAGTGATTATACCCACGCAGTGTGGAAAATAGAAAATGAATTACTGAAAATTTCTTGGCGAAACATACTTAAAAGATGACGCCCGCAATTTATCTGTATCATTTATGTCATCCTTAATAAGAGTATGGTAATTTTTTCCTTTGAAAAATAAAAGTCTCACTGAAACTTATTATAGTGATCGGCCAATACGTTGAAGGGAAATATATTTGTAACATATACAGATTTATTTTTGAATTGGTGACTGTAGGATACAAAGTCACATTTCAGCGGCTTTGACTTTTGTTTGGTACTTGTAGTATATTGTTTTCGATTTCTATTACTCTTGCGATAATATAAAAACCACACAACAAAAAGTGCAATATAATCATTATGTATTGTTTTACTATTTAGGGGGCATTTAAAAAGAATAAATCATTTTAATTTTGTGTTCAAGAGTTTTATTTCAACAAAAACGTTCCTCAAATATTGAGAAGGGCAGCTCGTTCCGAAAATTCTTGTATATGCTCGAATAAACAGATCAAAATGCATCATTCGTGATATTGCGCATTTACTGAAAATGTGTTTTTGATCATGAAAAAATCTGGCATTTATGTTTCCACGCGTTGCCAAATATACACATATGACATCGAAAGGATTCAGCTAGATTGTTTGAAAAAAACATCGATGTACGCTTTAATTAATTTCAAGATAACACTCGTGGATATTGATTTACTAAAAGGAGACCCTATTGTAAGGATTTCATTTTCGTTGATTTACTTGTCAACTCTTCGATATGGAAATGTACGCTTTAATTAATTTCAAGATAACACTCGTGGATATTGATTTACTAAAAGGAGACCCTATTGTAAGGATTTCATTTTCGTTGATTTACTTGTCAACTCTTCGATATGGAAATGTACGCTTTAATTAATTTCAAGATAACACTCGTGGATATTGATTGACTAAAAGGAGACCCTATTGTAAGGATTTCATTTTCGTTGATTTACTTGTCAACTCTTCGATATGGAAATGTACGCTTTAATTAATTTCAAGATAACACTCGTGGATATTGATTTACTAAAAGGAGACCCTATTGTAAGGATTTCATTTTCGTTGATTTACTTGTCAACTCTTCGATATGGAAATGTACGCTTTAATTAATTTCAAGATAACACTCGTGGATATTGATTGACTAAAAGGAGACCCTATTGTAAGGATTTCATTTTCGTTGATTTACTTGTCAACTCTTCGATATGGAAATGAAAATGTAAAAATATTTTGAAAAAAATCACACATAGCTAATATTTTACAAAATGTGCCATAGTGGCACGCACCAAATATAATTACAGGATGGTTTTAAAAATAAATATGTAATTGATTTAAAAACAAATACTTTTATGCTTAACACTTTGCTGTAATATTAAATGCTCCGTAGCTTCTTTCTTAACACTTTGCTGTAATATTAAATGCTCCGTAGCTTGTTTCTTTCATCACAAAAATATCATATTACCATATCTATAGAAAAAACTAAAAATGATCCACAATGGATGGAAACTAAAGAAATGCCAACTAATATTTGTTGATAAACTTACTGAATAAGTTATGTAGCTCAAATATCTTGGTGTCAATGATCTGTCTATACGTAGAAATAAAAAACTAAGTAAATAAAGCTACCGTTATCTTCGAATGTATAAATTATGTAATTATTTTTTTTAAATACATGAGAATAGACAATAAAGTAAAACTATACAAATAATGTGTGAGGCCAATTATGTCTAGAGCAGATACAATTAAAACAAAAGTATGATTAGAAAAAAGAAAATGAAAACCCCATGAGCTATTGCAGGAAAAATACATAAACATAGAGTTATTAACCCCTGTATCTGAGTAATATGTGAAGTATGAGATATTGTGAAACAGGGTAGAAACTACTGGAGACACTGACGAAGGCAAGTGGATGGATAACTCAAGAGCTATCTACGTGGATGCATGAAATACCCGTTGAAAATCTTTCCTGAGGAAGAACTCTGGCTAAAGATAACTGGAATTCATGATCTCTAGAAAGGTAGTCCTGATAATAACATATTACAGGTCTAATACAGGTCTCTTAAGAAAAATATTTCGCAAAAAATATTTAAGCCATCTGACGGTGAGTAGCTCAAATCAATGACTTCTTATGACGACATGCATCGAACCAACGACTTTTTGGTTAAAATGTCATTAATCACACGATTTATGAGTTCTTACTAAATATCGACAGTAAAAGTTGAAAGAATATTTGTGACATAACTTCTTTGTAGCTTCATTTTAGGTTCTAAGTGGGTTGGTTTTGTAAATCCTTACTTTAGATACCTCTGCTGTGTGCAAGATCCCGCTCAACTCGCAATGCTTTTATAATCGTCTTTGTACTGACCATTTTTTGGTGTTTTCTTCATGTTCCTCAATAAACCTGAGATCGAGTAAGAAATGATCTGATAAGAAATACGCCATACACCACGCATGACAAATGTTATGATACCTGTAGGTCCTGCCTTTCGTCAAATATATTTAATATAATATTACATGTATTGTAGAAGCATCCAATTTTAATATAAAGTGCGAAGTTATTTCTAATTAATAAAAAAAGTTTTAAAAATTGTATGATACGTTCATAAAAATAGGTTTTTGTTCACGGATACAATTACTTTTTGCGGAAATTATACAATATTAAGTAAAATCCTTTGATAATTGTACGCTTATATTAGCATAGATTTTGGTGGTGCAATTATTTGGAATTTTGGCAAAGTTTCAGATATTTTTTTCTCACTTGTGAAATAAAGTAGCTTGGAGATGTTTCTTTCTTTTAAACAGGCTAAGAGTGGACAAAATTCCGCCATTTTTTGATATTTCTGTAACATGTTGATATGTTGTAAAAATACACGAATTGGATTTATCACGAGTATCCAAATTCTGGAGTTATTTAACTAAAAAAAATAATGGTGAATCACTTGTAGTCTGGTAAATATTTGGATTTTAAGTTTAGTGAAAAAATGTTATATTTTATAAGATTTAATTTATATATCTACCAAAAAAATTAATTTTTTATGTTTATTAAAAATTTGCTATTTGCTTCAGTGTTAATAATACTTGCATAATTTTCGTTTCTTAATATTGTAGTTTTTTACTCATTATGTGACCATTTGTACCACGAGTAAATTTGTAGATATGTTACATCCATTATAACCTGTGATTGATCAGTTTAAATCTTGCTTACAAATGATAAAATGTTTTTATTTTTGTAAGAAAAACTTTAAATGATTTATTAAAAAATGGAAAGTTATTAAGTTTTAGCAACCACAGTTTTTAAACTTATTATTAGCTGTGACGACCTTCCGCACGGAAGTCCAGTGCGTTACCGTGCGGCCATGCACCTGACGAAATATCCGTGCAATTGGTACCAGCTAGCAAATATGTGTTTTTTTATCACTACGCTAGTAGGCTCAAATGTATAAATCGTTGTTGTTTTAATACTCACTTTGTGAGATTCTTGTCCTTTAATTAGTTCTTAATCATTTTAACCATTAATCAGTTCATGATACCAAATATATGTTAGTTTACATGTGTTGTAATCATTTTTCATGTTCATTGTTATTTTAAAATAAAGTAAACAAATACATATTACTTTAAAAGTTTTGGTTTCATAATATATCAACATCTCGAGAGATATTGTTTTTAATTTATAAAAAAAACTGATCAAAAGCTCAATTGATGCAGGCGGAATGATGTCTGAACGTGTATTTAAAACAGGGAAACCATGAAAGAATTAAAAGTCCATAAATGACGACTTAATAAAACGTTAGTTTTCCAATCCGAGTTGCGAGTTCGATATTCCTTGATATCAATTCTTGTAAAAAAGTCTCCAGTTTGATTCTTTTATGGCATCTTTAACACCTTTCTGGTTGTTTGGAAGGGATTTCTAAATAGTATGTTAGTTAGTCCACTAGGGTGTAATGTATGTAACGAAAGTGTAATATATATTTGACTAAACAATTAGCACAGATAATGTAGTTTCTGATATTTGGGCAGATAGGTATTTATATTATTATATTATAAAGTAAGATTCTAGTTAATTCTAGTTAGGATTAAGTAAGCCAAACTATTCTTTAATGGGGTTTGAACTTTGCTAACCAATTTGGTTAGGTTAGCATTTTTCAAAGACATTTATTTAGGTTACAATTTTCCAAATATCTCAATATAGGTAAAATGTGTGCTGGAATATTTTTTAGCTTGTACTCGTATGTGTCAAAATATTGTATTACTACAGGATCAACGGAAATGCGCAGAATTCCCACGACGCAACGGACCCAGAACGTGCCCAACTTGATGGTACATTGGATGATGCAAAGTAAAGAAATTGCGTTGCATTCCGGCGGCATGGCGCGGCGCGGTGAGGAGTGAGTGTTCTGTTAAAAATATCCTCCGGAGAGTCCGGAGCGGAGCGCTGCCAACAGCCAGAGCAGAGGCGCACTCGTGGGCTAAATATTGACCTTATGAAATGTGATACTGGTGAAAATAAAAAACACCCACTGCGGCCCGGCTCATTCATTCAACTCCTCCTTTTCTAATCACACCCGCTCTACAAGTGAAGCTTTAGGTGCAACAGAGAAATCATTTTTTTTATTTTATTTTGCTTTCGGAGGAGGCCTTTAGTATTAGGGAGTAAAACACTAGACATCCATTATTAACATCTTGATATTGAAATTTTATTATTATTATTTTAACTCATTTTGCCACGATTTACTTTGCGAGCTATGTTTTATATTTAAAAAATCAAAATGTTTCAAACAGTGTTTCCCAAACAACGTTATACCACCTTGATCCACATTTTTTAGGATCCTAAAATCGAAAATACAAGTTTATTCATCAAAATCGATATGGTCCCCTTCAAAGTACTCCCCATCGATTGCAACGCACTTACGCCAGCGCTTGATCCAATCCTCGAAACACCGCTGGTACTCAATTTTCGGTATGTCCATCAGAGCCGTCTTCGATTTTTTCATGACATCCTCTCGGGTGCTGTAACGCGTTCCGCGAAGCGGTTTTTTAAATCGGTTGAACAGGAAAAAGTCGCAGGGAGCCAGAACAGGTGAATTAGAAGGCTGTTGGATAGTATTCGTGTTGTTTTTGGTCAAAAACTCATAGAAAGCATGTTTTCAAACGCGGTCCTTTTTTTGCATGAAATTGAGGTCTTTCGGCACCAGTTTTGCAGCGACACGTCTAAGGTCCAAATCACTAACCAAAATGTCTTGAGCGGATCCATAAGCGATGTTAAAGTCCTCTGCACGCTCTCTGATGGTCAATTTGCGGTTTTCGGCCAACATTTCTTTGATTTTATCGATGTTTTCATCAGTTTTCGACTGCCACTGCGTTCGTCATCCTCGACCGACTCACGACCACTTCTGAAGCGTTCGTGCCACCGAAAAACACTTCTCCAACATTTCCAAGGTCTGCGGACCGTTAAATCCGTTTTTCACACAAAATTGAATGCAAACTCGTTGATGCCATTTTCAAACTTGTAAAAAAATCGAAAACACGCACAAAGGTAGATGTACTCAGTACAGCGTAACTTTTACAAATATCAAGCTATGACGCTTTAATTTGGAGGGAAGTGTCAATGATAGATGTGGTAACCTAACAAAAAAAAATGAATTCCAATCGAGTGACTGACAGCGCCACACGGTGGCCGGTCCTAAAACTTTTTGATCAAGGTAGTATGTGACATGAAATGATTAAAAGTTTCTTTTTTGGGGATATGGTTTTCTCTAGAGATCTCCCAGAGTTATTGGAAAATATTGCATTTAACCACCAAAGTTTTATTGTATAGAATGAAAAGGCAACGTAAGAAATACACAAGGTCAAATTGAAATCGTTGTAAAATTTGTTTAATTAAGACGTGTAAATATGCCATTTCAGTTTTGGAAGCAAATAAGATGAATAAGTATATGCGAAACTACAGTCATTGATATTTTGTCAACACAAACTACTGTAGAAAAAAAGCTTACTTTCAAAGCTGTTAATATCTCAAATATTGCTTACAAAGCTGTTATATCACTAATATAAATAAAAACACTCTCCTTTTAAGTAGCTTAAACTGAGTTTGCTTTTATAACGAGGACATACAACCTTAATTTGATAATATTTTGGAAATGGTATTTTAAACTGTTGATTTGAGATTTGTTGATTAAATATAATAGTATTTTTTAAGTTTTATAATGTTTTATTACTTGCGTGAATTAGTCATATATATTTAACACTCATAAAATGTTCACATAAATATACAGATATTGCACGGATGTAGAAGTGAAAGAAGAATGTTATCAATTCTTTCACTTTGTGCGTCGATTTCGTAGCTCCAATGTCTGCCATTTAAAACACGTCGCAACGTTTTCGGATTGACCAATCTAGAGGGACAAATCCTAAAAGTTAAAATAATTATTTTACATAAAAAATGCCGATTTAATATGTCATATAAACCTATTGATAAGACACAATTGCCAGATTTTTCAAGAAACACTTGTTTTATTTTTTATAACGGGACAAAGTGACGCTTTGTGTCGCAGGTATAAAATATTTCTATTAGTATTATACATTCCTGACTTCCGAAGGTTGACCATGTTAATAGTGTTTTAAAAAGTGATTGAAAATATTTTTCGTAATGGCATCGTGTTTTATAGGTATTTGTTAATTTATTTGTCATAGTTATATTAATTTATACCATTGATTATTTTTAATACAATAATAAATTCATGAAATTTCATCCCACGTATTTTAACGAGTCCAAAGTTAAACAAGATGTAAGTTCTGTGTAAGATGTCGTAAAACTATGAAACTAAGTTTAAAAAATAATCTAATATATTCTTTAAATAAAAAGTATTACCATTTACTGCGATTTTATGCGATTTCTTAAATATATCATTTTTTTGTTAGAGGGACCAGACTTACGAGAATTAGTATTTTTGAAGTATGGCGTCCTCATCCTTCGAAACACCGCATTCATCGTGTTTATGATTTTGTGAAAAGGTTTTACAATATTTAAGATGATAAAGAAGCAGAAGCTGTAAGATTAGAAGTTTTTGTAAAAACTGAATGTGAGAAAATTCGACAAAAATAGGTAAAAAAACAAAGACGTTTGAGTTTGTTTTTAAAATTCTACCAGCCTTGGTTATGTGAAGATTTAGATTTTTCTTCCCCAATTCAGACAATTAATAAAGCAGGCCGTACAGCTAAAACATTTTGAGAATGTTTATCCGAATCAAAAAGGGGAAAAGTATGTACGTGATTTGGTTACCAGCTACGAGAAGGAAGAATTGACATATGCAGCTGCAGTTAGTGTTCAAACCAGTGGTAGACATGTTGGGGTAAATTCAATACAATAGATGTCGACTGCATCACCGAGAAAAGCAACGAGTTATAAAAAGGCCAAGAAACAAATTTTCACAACTCCAGCACAAAATCTAGCAAAAAAATTTAGCAATGTTCATTGCAAACAAATTTACGGTGATGTAGTATAAAAATATGCAACAGGAAGCTTCTGAAAGAGGTGTCAATTTATATCCAACAATGATCGGGTTTTAGAAGAGAAAAAAAACAATTGTTATCCAGAAGTAGAGAGCATAATTGTAACAGATATTTTGAACAGCAAAATTTGAAAATGACGCTAAGGAAACAAAAATGGTATACATATCAGTATACTCGTGGTACAATATGCCTGCATCCTTGCACAAAATATTGACGCAGAGTGCTGAGGTTATCGATTTTTGTTTGATTCCTATTGGACAAATGTCTGAAGAGGCATCAGAGGCCAAAAATAAAGAAATTAGAAAAATGAGGGAACAGCACACTTTAAAAACTTCGCGTGTTAGGACAAATTACGATTTATTTAAATATTTATTAGTTTCTTCTGATCCGTATATAAGTCTTATTAGAAAATTATCCAAAAAAGTTAAACACGTGTATGAAAGTAATTTTCTAATGCTATTAAAAAAATAAAAGTTGGTTTTGTATATTTTTTTATAATTATAATTATTCAGTGTTTAACGTTTCTAAATTTCTCTTATATTAAATGTATTATTGTGTATTTGATAAATATATACCAATTATTAAATTAAAAACCGTTTTTTTTATATTTCCTAAGCCTCTAGTTATTAAAATGTAACATAATTATGTCAAATGACATGAAAAATAATGTTGTCCCTCTAGATTGGTCAATCCGAAAACTGTGCGTCGGTATGTTTATTTTTTTATTCATTACATCTGTAGAGTACCCCTCAACAAATTCAAGATTGGTATCTGAAATGAAATTGAAAAAGAAGAACATTTAAAGTCGTTTATATAATCTTTGGAAAAATGTGTAATTTAATATTTGTATAGAAAAATAAAGTTTTTTAAAAATATACAAAAAAGTCAATGTGTACAATATGAAGAAAAGGTCAATATGTACAATAGATGTTGGAAAAATGCAATTATATGAATAATCGTAATGTATGGGTGAACAATGAAGATAAAAAAACAAGTTGGGATTTTTGTTATTTGGGGAACATTTTTCTAGAGATGGCAAATACAAAAATATATTTAGAAGTTTGTTGATCCTGCATGTATTAGGGCCAATAACTCACTTAGTGCTGATTTACTTAAGCACTTAGTGCTGTTTTTTGCAAATAAAGCAATCGCAAAATCTTCAAAAATGATTGTGGAACTTCGATGCTTGGAAGAGAAGCCTGGAAATTGAAAATGAGTGATAAGCATTGAATCAACGCAGTAGAAAATGTTATAAATATAATTAAAAAAGGAATCGCGATGGTTTGACCAAATTGAGGGAGTGAGTTGAGAAAGACTTACGAGCAAAAATATGCTCGTAAGTCATTCTTGATAACTAAACGGGATGCTTACTGTAACAAAACACGTACAGAGAACAAGAGATCTTGAAGGGCTTGTTTATATTCTAGATAGACGATAATAACAATGATTCAACCACCAAATGGCCCCTTCAAGTTGGAATAGTGTTTATTTTTTCATACTCTTCCAATCAACCAGAAATATGTTTTTAACGAGCCCTAAGTGAAAACCAGACTGGAATTTTATTTTAAAAATTCTGGATCCCAGCGGGGATCGAACCCGCAACCTTTTTCTTCCTCCTAGCTACATCATTCTAGATGGTTAAGGCTTTTCGAGTGCTCTCTCTCCAGTTACGTGTTGCGAACAAGTGTCTTCCTCCACACCATACACATACTCGTATATTCTTTGGACGAACTCGGCGTCTTTTCCTGTCAACCCCCAGTCCTACCAATAATCGGCCAGCATACTCTTCGGTTATTCCAGCGATGTACTCATCATATCTGCTCTACTTTTCGTAATTTGCATCTCCTAGGTTTCTTTTGAAAATCCCTTTTCTGAATACCAAATATACTCGTACATATTTCCTTTTTTTTCTTTTTCAAATGAAATGAAATGGCAAATATAAGTTCATATACACGTATGTAAACAAATATTATTTTACTTAGTAAATCGATGTGAATTTTGAAGGTTCAATTGATTTATTTTGAAGATAATTTATACAGAAATTAATATAATATTATTCTTACCTAACAAAAAAGTTCAGAATTCTATGAAGGACTATCAATGTCTGGCGATATTTTGGAACAGCATTTTTATTTTCGTACTATAATAAAAATAACAAAACTTGTATGCAATGAAGTTTTCAACAGATCAGTGCATCTTTTCAGATTGCTCTTTATGTTGAATTTAAAATTCCAATCGAGGTTGGATTACATAATTAATATAGTCACAGAGGGCTTTGCAGCGACCTTATATCCTTCATTGCTCTCCTGTAATATTTTTTAAGTTAACCTCGATGTTGGATTACATAAGTCATAGAAGGCTTTGCAGCAACCTTATATGTGGTCATTGCTTTCCTGTAATATTTTTACAGTTAACCGACTCCATATAAAAACATTTATTCATCTCAATATAAACAATTTACTTGTTGTAAAATAATGAAACCAACCTTTGTTTGAATCAAATGGAAACAATGACAACATTTTATGGCGCGAAAAAGATGATATACATTTTCGTTAAACCAAATTTGAACTTCTTTCGTTTCACTATCCAGTGAGATTCTTACGTCCTAGTATTGGTGATACATAAAATAAAATTGAATTGGAACTAAATTCTTTGGAAATTTGCCAGAATATCTCAGGCAGCATATCCGGCACATATGATCGGAATGATGGGGAAATTTCTGCGTTTAGTGGGAGAAGAAGATAAATATAAAAAAATATAGTTTTTTAAGAAATATGCCAATACGCCCGATGATAATATAACATAACTATTTTAGTAATCATGTTTCATAATTAACTATTCCTTCAAGAGTATCTTATTTTACAATCATTAAATGCTAGTTCAATGAACCATTAAATTGAGAAGAATTTATACCTGAAAGTAAGATTAAAACCTGTTTCCAAGTAATTTCTAACGAATTTAAATCCACTAGGATATTTGGATCTGGAATGCTACTGAAATATCTTGACACATATCTAAAATAATATACCCTGCTTATAAACTAGGAGGATATATTGTATTACACTTGTATTGGAAACATACAACTGGGCGGGTTTATTGTTTGTACCATTTTTTTTCAAGTAACCAGACAGATGCTTCAGTGAAAACAAAACTGGAATTCTTATAAAACATCCAAGTATCAAGGGGAATCCATCAAGCTCCGGGTCAAGCACAATATTGTGATGGTTATGAAAATCTTGAAGCTGTTCTTAACAAATTCTACTTTTGCTAAGCGGTAAAGTGAAGTTATAATTGTGAGTTATAATTAACAAATTTTTATATTTGATTTTCATTTGAAAATGATTAATTATCTTTGAAAAATTGAAACTGAACGAATATGTCACAGTACGCTTTAAACTATTCAAACCAACAAGCTATTTATAATTGCAACAAAGTGCTCCCGCTGTTTTCCAGCAAAGAGGTCACTGAAAAGGCACATAAAATTACATATATACATCGCATATCCGACAAATCGCGCCGATTTATTTGTTTATGTTATCGAAAAAGCGAGTGGGTGTTGACGGAAAAAGCAATCCGTGGGTTTTTCCCGAACAACGCTTCCAAAGCTCCTCGCGCGATACACCGCACCCTGAATGAATATGTCAGCGGGCAATTATTTTTCAGAATAGACAATCCCATTTTTCCTCTTGGCTTGGTCTTCCAGATTTGTTTTATTATACATATACCCAAAAGTTGTTAGAAAACGTCAAATTATCTTTAAATTGTTCCAATTGGAGTATACTGGCGGACGTTGGTAATTATATAATATATGCGTAGGCATTTTGAGTTATCATCGGCAGCTGAAATCTGGTTGAGGTTTCGAAGAAATCGATTTGAAGACTATATATCTCGATGAAATATTTTTGGGTCTCGAGGATTAGGGGGACAATAGATAATTCGTTTTTTTTAACTTATTGGTTTTCCCTAAATATGTTAATCAATTTATTTATAATATCGATTGTGGATTTATTTCCAATGTTAATCAACACTGGATAATTCGTCCTATTTGATGATCAAACATACAATATAGCCATCGCTAATGAGCTTATTTGCCCTGTTGATGGATGTCTTTTTTTTCTAATGTATGCATATTACAATACTTCAGCTGGTACTTAATCTTCAATTTAATGTTACAATATATGAAACTACCACTTCGTTCCGTCAAAAACACCGAAAATAATATTATATAAATACTTGACGAAACTATGTGGTCTATTTTATTATTACGCCTTTACTTGTTTCGTAACATATTATCATCTGGCTATTTTATTTTTACGCCTTTACTTGTTTCGTAACATATCATCTGGTTATTTTATTCTTACGCCTTTACTTGCTTCGTAACATATTATCATCTGGTTATTTTATTCTTACGCCTTTACTTGTTTCGTAACATATTATCATCTAGTTATTTTAATGACACTCATCAAACGCACGGAATATAAAAAATATACGAAAAACAAGAATTGAAAATAAATATATGGCATTTTAAAAACATCCCTCTGAAGGAAAAAAAATATTAAAATGTGACTAATAAATATATAAACGGTGTTTTTAATATTTTCTTAAAAAAATATTTTTATATTGTAAATAATTTATATTAAGTAGTATCGTTATAAATATTAATTTATGATATTGCCATATACCAGGGGTTTCCATTTAACGTAACAGTTTGTACACTGTACGAGAGCTAAATTTTGATAAAAAAATTAGAATATATTGTGTTTTTTAATTGTGAACTAATATGTCTAAATGATAAATGAATAAAAAATTTATTTATTATTTTGTTGCTATCGGAGCGTTTTCAGCTCATTCGTTTAAGAAAATATTGAAAAGAGATTTTTTGATCACTACTTATTTAGTTTTGCTAACACTACTCGTGTTTTTGGATATATAATACATATAAAAAAATTGAAATATTCTATCCCACTTCAAAAATACGATGGAGTTAAACGATATAACACATATGTATGCAGACGCGTAAATATTCTATGACTTTTTTCTGTCCAAGAAAATGCCCAGGAAGCGTTAAATTTTGCTCTTCTTTTTTATGCTAAGTTTACGTACATATCGCGTCAATCTCTCGAATATATCTCGATACTTTTATATCTAAGCACACAAATTTTGCCTCTTGTGCAGATACTCATACATCTCGTCAAAACACGTATTATGTATCGTTATTTCATTTGTTTGAATAATTTAATAAAAGTTAGAATTTCTTATTATTTTTCGTAAATGTTACTTTATATATTAAACCACTCTCTTCATAATTTGTTTTCGAACTTTCCTGCATCCTAAGAAATACTACAAATTCTTGGTTAAATTTAGACATCCAATCTGACTCGAATAAGATTCATGTTGAAAGATTGACAGCCGTTAGAGTATCTAATTTATTGTTTTTTTTACTCGCCGCGGTATGTTCCAACGACGCCTTTTGAAGAGGTGTTTGATATCGATAATAACATCGTTTTTTGAAGAGGTGTTTGATAAAATAAACTAATTCTTACATTTGAAAACTAAATACTGTATTAGTTCTGTAAGTGAACATTTCAAATGTCTCTATAAAACTCAAAAAATGTTAGCTCTTTAAAGTGATATTTAAGATGTGTATCTATTAAATTATTTTATCTACTTAAAACCAGATTATCATTTTCCTATATTAAAAATAGTCTCGTTTATTGATATCGAAAATAAAGCAACATAAGAAATAAATATTAATATATATATTTCACATGATTTACAAGAAACCATTTAAATTAGATGCTATCAAAAAGTCTAGTATCGGTTGTATGAGCTCCCGATCAGGCATCTCTCCAGCGTAGAAAAAAGATACCCGACCGGAGGCATCGCAAATGTTTTTCAGCTCACATCGCACCTTCACATCATACAAAACAATTAACCATATATTATTAATTCAAATAATATACAATACTTAAAAATACACTTCTTTTAAATATTATTTACAGACTATCTACCGATCAAATGCCATAATACGAGTATATTCATAGATACATATATTCATAGACATAAACATGTACAATAGATAATACATTCATACTTCCTAGTCGATATAAGCATACCTGTAACACATAAGAGTACACTTATCGTATACAAGAATTAGAATTAGTAAAATAAGAATTCATTTGAGATGTGCACTGAATGAAAAAAAAATGTAATAAGATACGAGTGTGTCAAAGAATGTCTTTTCCTCGTGGATTCAATAATGACATTATTTCACGGGTTTTAAAACCCATTTTATAATAGTATTAAATCACAAAACAATTAAAAAACAACGGGTATTTCAAAATGCCATAAAGCGAAGCTGCTCTCCGCGGAACTAGTTAGTGCTGTGCCACGGCAGCATATTATGCGAATTAGCTAATCAGTCATATTGAAGAGCGTGGCCGGGAGACAATATTATATTTGGCCCCAGTAATCGAGCCTTCGGGTAAAGAACTACTGGAGTACGCGCGTAGCTCGCGGTTCATCAATGCATGTGTTGGCAATACTACCGCACGTGAAGAGGCAACAACACTCACACACGTCATTCGGCTGCTTGAGAGTACTAGACGAATAACTCTACCAGACTGTGACACTTTTAAAATTTTTTGAAGAGTAAGAAGTCAAGTGTTTTTTCTTAATTTTTATTGAAATTAAAGTGGTTTAAAATTAGGTTATGACTATATAGTAGGTATGATTTCCCCTGTTATCAAGTTTAAAATAATTTATGTGAAGTAAACCTTCTTCGCCTTTTTTATCGTTCCGTGATCACTGTGGTCATCAACCATACATCTCCAGTCGAAGCGATCTCTAATAATTTTTGTAACTCTTGGAAAATTGTCAAAAAAATGTAATTATTTATGCATTTTAACCTAATATCTATCGTATTTCGAACAAGAGCTGGATCGAATAACTATTAACGATTTTTCATTACAAAAATCATTGTCTATTTAAAAATACGTACAATTTTTTTTACTGAAGTTGTCTATTCGTGACTCGGATTAAATATATTTTGAGTATTATTCGAAAATGTTCACCGTAAAATGAAAAAAAAAAAACAGAATTTAATAAATTTTCTGACCTCTCGAATTATTTAATTATAATACTAAATCAAAAGTGTTACTATTGTAGATAGTCACGAATGACGGTTGAGCTATCTGCTACGCAATTCAAATTATATAAATTTATATACTTGGATGCAATCCAAAGTTCTTTTCTGCAGACCAGTCGAATTTTCACATAAATACCTTCTTTATCATTTTTTGAATAATAGAACCAGTATTATTTCCACAAATTTATTTATACGAAGCATTCTTTTATTAGCAATATAGTGACATCTATGAAAAATTATGCAAAGTTTTTTTGAAGAAAGTCACACTTTTAAAGCTTGTTGTTTTGAAAGATGTGTTAGTTTATAATTTATTATTGATAGATGACATTATTCAGTTTCTGTTGTGTAGTATTAAAAACTGTCTATAAATCTAATTAAATTTGATTTGATTAAAGTTAATAACAATCATTTATCATTACAATGGTTCACATAATAAATTTTCAGCAATGACATTTAATGTACACAAGTGTACGAATAGCATGAATCCAATCATTAATGATAGTTATTGTAAATAAATAATAGCGGTTTATTTTTATAAAATATATATTTATACCATAATTATCTAGATAATTCCACAGTTATTAAGCTTTTGGTTATGAAATTAAATCATCGTGACTCGTATTATTTTTGTATTGAAATCAGTATGGTAACGCCACGCCATCTATCTTGCTTTTCCTGCACCGCGTTTGAAAAAATATGGAACCTTGAACCGACTCGATGTCAGGTTCACCCCATTTCCCTTTCATTTTAGTTCACAATGCTCTATTCTATTATCCCGAAAAGCATAATCACAATATTATGTAAAACAACACAGATACGAATTGGACATAAAATATCGGTTTTGGGATTTTTATGCATTAAAGGACAATGTTGTTAAACATATTTTTGGAAGTTAATTAATAATTTTTTGTTTGTGTGAGATAAGACATCGAATTTTTTAAAAAGTAAATTTTTTTAATAATAAATAAACAATGTTTTTTGTGTTTTTATTACGTGGTTGTTTTTTGTTTGTTTCAACTGTATTTATTACCAACTAACTAGACATTACGCAGTTTCAATATTTTTGGTGTTAAAAATAGCATGAAATAAATTAAGGGAGAAAAATATTACCTATACTTTCATTTATTTGAGGCTGTCTTATTTTTATTCACTTTCATTCATTTGTACATGTTTATTAGTTATTAAAGAAGTTCAAGTTTTTGTTTCTATAATTTGCTATTCATCTCAATTTAGAAAACTGTTTGTGGTTCATTTTTTCCTGAAAGGAATCTCTCCAGAAAAATATATTTGTGAAATTATAGGAGATTTTCATTTTGCTTAAAAATTGACAAACTTTGATGTACTCGTATGCTAGTAAATCGTGGACGTGGAAAAATTCTAAAAGAATCCGAAAAAAGCCGCAAAAATGGGTTCACTAAGAATAATTCATGAAAGAATTCGGAATGCAGTGACTAAGAATGGTGTGTCCTTAAGGCTGATGTATTGGGTAAGATGAAGAAAAATATTCTGATATGGTTTGGGTGTGTAGAACGAACGGATGAAGAGATACTTAAACGAATGAATAAAGAAAAACAAAACGAATATAAAGTGTCAATTTGTGTGGAAGGCGTGTAGAGGAAGTCTAAAGAAAGAGCCGTTGGATGAATCGAATGATATTTTAAAAGAAAGCCAGATAAATCGCAAGAGTTGTATAAGAAGGTGCATGTGGAAGAGGCGAGTTGAGATACTAAAGTTTGGCGCTCTGCCCTTTTTGCTTACCCCAGTAGGGAAACGGGATGGGAGTATGTTTGTAAAAAAACTTACCAATTTTAAAACTGCAAAAAATAAATGAATCAATAGCATTAGACACCATGTGTCGTATATTTTTTAAGGGAGCAAAAATAAACAGTACCTACATGTTTTGGAACATTTTGATATGAAAACATTTAACACTTTTTTTCTTTTATTTATTGGTGTAATTTTGTAAAACGTTTATCAAATGTAAAATTAAAATACATTTAATTTCTGAAGAAAGTGTACAAACATTGTTATACTATTGCAAATTATGTATATATCTTCATCGCATTTAATAAGTCCATTTTGATAAAAATTGACATGGTGTCTTATGCCTCCAGAGTATAGATATATAGTATTAAGAGGTGTCACATGGTAATAAACCCGCCAGGATTTATTGTTTGCAATGAACATGGAATAAACGTCCACCACAATTGACATGGTGTCTTATGCCTCCAGAGTATAGATATATAGTATTAAGAGGTGTCACATGGTAATAAACCCGCCAGGATTTATTGTTTGCAATGAACATGGAATAAACGTCCACCACAATTGACATGGTGTCTTATGCCTCCGGAGTATAGATATATGGTATTAAGAGGTGTCACATGGTAATAAACCCGCCAGGATTTATTGTTTGCAATGAACATGGAATAAACGTCCACCACAATTGACATGGTGTCTTATGCCTCCGGTGTATAGATACATGGTATTAAGAGGTGTCACATGGTAATAAACCCGCCAGGATTTATTGTTTGCAATGAACATGGAATAAACGTCCACCACAATTGACATGGTGTCTTATGCCTCCAGAGTATAGATATATAGTATTAAGAGGTGTCACATGGTAATAAACCCGCCAGGATGTACTGTTTGCAATGAACATGGAATAAACGTCCACCACAATTGACATGGTGTCTTATGCCTCCGGTGTATAGATACATGGTATTAAGAGGTGTCACATGGTAATAAACCCGCCAGGATTTATTGTTTGCAATGAACATGGAATAAACGTCCACCACAATTGACATGGTGTCTTATGCCTCCAGAGTATAGATATATAGTATTAAGAGGTGTCACATGGTAATAAACCCGCCAGGATGTACTGTTTGCAATGAACATGGAATAAACGTCCACCACAATTGACATGGTGTCTTATGCCTCCGGTGTATAGATACATGGTATTAAGAGGTGTCACATGGTAATAAGCCCGCCAGGATTTACTGTTTGCAATGAACATGGAATAAACGTCCACCACAATTGACATGGTGTCTTATGCCTCCGGTGTATAGATACATGGTATTAAGAGGTGTCACATGGTAATAAGCCCGCCAGGATTTACTGTTTGCAATGAACATGGAATAAACGTCCACCACAATTGACATGGTGTCTTATGCCTCCGGTGTATAGATACATGGTATTAAGAGGTGTCACATGGTAATAAGCCCGCCAGGATTTACTGTTTGCAATGAACATGGAATAAACGTCCACCACAATTGACATGGTGTCTTATGCCTCCGGTGTATAGATACATGGTATTAAGAGGTGTCACATGGTAATAAGCCCGCCAGGATTTACTGTTTGCAATGAACATGGAATAAACGTCCACCACAATTGACATGGTGTCTTATGCCTCCGGTGTATAGATACATGGTATTAAGAGGTGTCACATGGTAATAAGCCCGCCAGGATTTACTGTTTGCAATGAACATGGAATAAACGTCCACCACAATTGACATGGTGTCTTATGCCTCCGGTGTATAGATACATGGTATTAAGAGGTGTCACATGGTAATAAGCCCGCCAGGATTTACTGTTTGCAATGAACATGGAATAAACGTCCACCACAATTTACTGTTGGAATAATATGACAATAGGGCCGAAATGACATAGCAGATTGAAGATGCCGATTATCTTGGAATATGCGTCTTGGCATTGAAATTTTGGGTGTCAAGATTTATGTTCCGAGACCACTATGTTAGCAGTTCAGGAAATATATTTGCTGAAATACAAGATATCGCATAGAAAAAATAACAATGCACGTACATGCATAATCCATCCAGAGGATGGACTGATAATCTGGTTCAATCACGAAGGATATAATTTATTCATTTAATTTTGTTTCATCGACTACAATGTACTTTTCAAAATTATTTAAAAAAAGGAAATTTGTGCTTCAATATTACAAAAATATATTAAATTAAAAAAAGGAAAAAAAAATATTTATAACAATTCGACAAAACTAAATAAAAAGACGAATCAACAAAACATTTAAAATAATACATAAGTAAGTAAGCACACGAGTCAAAATGATAACTTAATATTAAAATTTAACAAATAAATAGCTGATCACACGACATTGGGGCGTTCTTAGTTAGCTGCACACACCTCACCATATCAATTTGATGTCAATGCGAAAATATTAGTACAATACAAATTCAACACTTCACCAGCTATGCAATCAGCCTACGTTTCTAGCTCGATATACTGTGAAAAAAAAATATATCGGTAGTCTCAGCAAATTGATTCCCCAAAAGATGTGTTTAAAGGGGAATTTTGTTGGTAATTAAAGGTAATTTGTTTACAATAGAAAATAGCTCAGTGGTGAAGGAACTTTAATATTATTAAAAAAGCCATTCGATTTAGGGTAATTTTATTGAGAACTGATAATTTTATGCAAAAGAAGTAAATAATTTATTATCTTTTTTGCTTAGAGGTAATAAATTCAATATTCGTTGGAGATAGTTATGTCATGTCAATCATAGGAATGCCGGATTTACTCGTAAATGAAAAATCTCAAAAACGAATGCACCCTTTTAACCGTGTTTATATGAACATTATAACAAGGAGACCAAATAGCGGAATTATATTCAAACTGACTATATTCTTGTGAAGTATACGAGTACAACAGTGTAAATTAAAATTAATCATCGCCTTTTCACACATATCATTAATATGGTTAACAAAGAACAACTGGGTGCCAAACATAATCGTTTTTGAGGGTATAACTATAATCATTTTGTCTCAAATTAAAAGCTTGTAAGACCAAGAATATACCCAAGAAAAATCTCCGTCTAAAAATCAATGCCAACGGACAGATCATAGAATCAGAGCAGCATTTTAATTACTTGTGAATGACAAAACAAACATAGATGAACAGCTTCCCGGCTGTTTTGGGCTTTTTGTGGACGTGTGTTTGACAATCACAATCTAACACTGAAAACTAAAACGGCAGTATATAAAGCTGTAATTATACCAACTCTGATGTACCGATGCGAATTATAGGTTCCCTACAGACGATATACTCATGTTAGGCCTCTCGAAAAATGGTAGCAGAAGCACCTCAGGTAAATACTGAAAATTCGCTGGTATCATAGAGTATAAAATGATGATGTTCTGAGAAAAGCAAACTGCTGTAGCATCAAGATTTTGGGGCTGGGTGCACTCCCAAGGAATGCATGTCCACTTTGGCGAGCTGACGGAGGGCAGAAGAACGCACGGTGGTCAGCGCAAGAAATATAAGGGCATTCTGCATCAGACGCTGAAAAACATTAATGTTCGGCCCGACCGGAAGCACACCGTTGCAGTTAGAGCCAAATGTCATGGAACTGTTGCTAGTTATCAAGTACTCAACAGAGAAAGAAGACGCAGAAGCTCCTTGAAAATGTATTTAGCAACATAAAATCATACAAATGCAACAGGATATACCTATCACGAATTGGCTTACATTGTAATTTTCAGTTGTCAGCTACCCCGATCACCCACTTTGTATTATGCCTTCTTTTATACTGTCACTGGTTATGGGTGTATTCGTTCATGATGCTTGGGAGACTTCACCTTAGAAAAATACCTGACACTTACTGATATTCAACCTTAATCTATTGATCTCACACCAAATGAATAATTTGTCAACATTACATTGTAAAACTACACAATCATCAACAGACCGCATAATACAACATATTTTAAGATCAACTGCAAGAAGCATCACTTCAACATAATTAAAAAATGTCAACAATATTTTTCACAAAAAATATAAAAAGTTAATTATTATCAAAATGATAAGCGATTTATAAAATAACTGATGAATTATACGAAATTTCCAACAAGGCTAGGGGGTTCTGGTTCGAGTCCCGAGTTGTCGCCTGTACACATATACGATGGCGAGTGAGTTGTTGTCTACTCCAGTGGTTCATGATCACAAGTTCTCTATTACTGGGGCCGAAAAAAGCGACACTCTGTGACATGTTCTCATCATTAATTCAGATAGGTTGAAGAGTGTCATACGAATGAATGCACAAGGCGAGGACCGATTCTATTGATGTTCCATCATGTGATTCTATCTGGTGAGCTCACATCCCTTTCATCTAATCGTTGTCCTTTGATCCAGAGAGGTAGTTGGGATTTAAGGTGTACTGGAAATTAATCGGTATTTTTTATGGTCACGCTAAGTACAACATTGAAAAAGAGTAGCAGCAGGCAATATAGTGAATTATGGTTTAAGCAAAATGTTGACTGACCGGAATATTTCAAGAAAAGCAAAATTGGTCGCTCATAAGAATCTTGGTTTCATTATAAATATATGCAAGCAAACTTGGACACGGTAAAAAAGTGACGAAATTGAGATACATGCCGTAGAAATGAAAACGTTGTATGTGAAAAAACAATGTATGGCAGAATAAGGAATAAGGACTTGTGGAAATAAGATGCAATACTCAAGAAGAAGAAAAGAGCATAGAGATAATTTAAATATTTACAAAAATAATATATTTCAGTAGTATGTAAATGAAAAGATTGGGAAGATCTAGAAATACGTGGCATGACCAAACAAATCAAATTTTGAAAGAGGGAAAAATGAAGTCTACATGATTGGAGAAAATGGACGTAGCAAAGTGAAATATAATGAAGAATGAATTGCAGATCTGTTTTCTCTGCCTACTTCAATGAGACATGACGTGAGGGTGATGATGATGGTGGTAAGCGCTTAAGAAACAAACATGAAACATAAAATTTGTGTTAATTTTATGAAATAAACATTTGTTAAAATTTGACCTGATATTATACGAGTATATGGTATACATTATACATTTGCAGTCGGGCCTATATCACGAGGACTGACCCTGTCTGCCCCCCCTGCATCTAGCTAGCTCATTTCCCCGAGCGGTGTGGGAGACAAACCCCACTGCAGTCTGCGGGTAGCGTAAACGATAATTTGGTTTGACATTTATTAGAACTTGGAAAAGTTCATCCCATAAAACATATTTTTATAGTTTAATTTCTTAGAACATATTTGATTGAGATTTTATTGCATATCATTATGCAATTTTTAACATCGGTGTTAGCTGATTATTTAGATTCTTAACGTTTTTTACACATTATATTGAATATCATTTCAGTTTTTCGTAAATTTCAATATCATTAATTCATTCGTTTGGTAAATCTTCAACGTATATAAATTGGATATATTGAAGATAACCGTGGCCGGGAGATACTGTGAGACACTGTCTTTGGTCCTATTAGTCGAGCTTTCGAGCTTTGGAACACTAGAGTTGGCTGATAACTTGCTATTGATCATCGCACATGTTCAGAATACTACTCCACATGTGAAGATGCAAAAAAATATTAAACATCTATTTTTTTTCAAAAGAAAATTTACAGGGGTTTGATCAAGCAATTCTACAAAACAGATAATTTATAAATAAAACCTAATATTTAAATCTTAATAACCAGTGTTTGTTCATGTTCATGCACCGTTCGATCATGTCAGCAGGCCAGTAGAAATGCTATAAATTATAGAGAAAAAAACAACACACTCATTCTGTCAATTCAGCCACGATCCTCCTAAAATTGACAGTGTTGAACTAAATATCTCAACATCCGAGTTAGCCACCACATTGTGCTCTTGGCACATTCTCACTACTGGAAAACGAACTCTTTTACCAGAAGAGTATCCTTTTTACATTTTTTTGGGCATTATCGGGAATCGAACTCGAAACTCCCGGGTAGTGGTCAAGCGTCTTACCAAGTAAGCGACGGAGGTCGACAAATAGTCATCCAATTACAATGACGCCATTCACCTGGTTGGTATCGGTTCGTACAACCAGTCATTAAAATTTGTTACCAGTTGGCAGAACTGGTAGTAATATAATCTTAATCACATCAAATAGATTTTCTCTAATGTGTCCAACCACACGTCCTCTATCAGACATTGATTCCTGAGATGTACGAGTAATATACCATACACCTCATCAAACCATTTTATCAACCGCTGACTCTGGTTAACCGTTTCTCTCTCTCTCTATCAAATACGTAATCGATAAATGTTAAATAATAAGACTGAAGACGAGTCACGTAAAGACCTTATATGATAAGCTCAAAATTGACTTTCAGCCATCAATTTGCACGCGATGAGTGATTGGGGAGAAGGGTGGTGGAAGTCTTTAAATCTTATGTGGAGGAAATTAAACTCGGTAATGGTGTTTTTTTATGTAGTGGTGGCCAAGGCATCAAATGACAGTGATCACGTCTCAACTATCTGTATGAATATGACCTAAAAACAACACTTTTAAAACGTCTATGGACGTAATGAATCTGATTGATGCAACATTAAGGGCACATCAAACATCTATAAGATTGCCAACCAAAAAGGATACTCGAATAGTTCTATATAATTCTAAGTCTACTTAGAGAAATTACACACAAGAAGTTGACTCAGGTGGTCCTTAATTATAGGCCATCACTGAACGACTCTAATTTGGGAAACAAAATTAGACTGAGTCATTTATAAGGCCTTCGAGGTGAGCCTATAAGCCGTGGTGTGCTTTAAGTTGTAGTGAGGCAATACCTTCTAACTTAGAAAAAAATATTCAGCGATTGGTACATATGTCATGTGAAAGAATTGATAAAATTGACTGAAATTGCCATTTATTTGGCAATAATTGCTTTTTATTTAGCTATTCCCATACAGACATGGTAAGGAAGCGTAGAGCTGTAGATTTTGTGCGAAGGAGGGGAATGTTGAGGACCCCTGCTTTTCAAAATCAGTCAAAACTTGCTGCATCTTTGCGTCTACAAAAATTGCACGGTCGTCATATAAGTGTTCAACGTATCTTATTGAGCTTAGTCGTCTTATATTATTCATAAATTATGGCACTGCATTGTAAAAAAGAAAGTCACGTTAAACGTTCAATTTATTAATACTGCATTTAATGAACTGTCGCTTGAGTTCTTTTACGACGAGATAGACCTGCTTTGTTTCAACTTCCAACTTAAAAAATATTTTTTTTTTATCCATATAATCTATGGTTCATAAAAAAAAGTAAATCGTGATATAGGGTGGAAAATAAGTTCAAAAAGGCAATGAAAATTACCCAAACATGAACATTCACATAAGCAAATTCTGAATCATACTAATTGTGTCACAAAAAGGCTTATTTTTCGTTTACGTTAACTGCAATATTGAAAATTCAAAAGAAATGTTGAAGAATTTCGACTCTTTCATTAAACTAAACAAAAAATATATTGAAGTTCCATAACATCTGAACAATCCTAAAAATATGAACAATTTTGCTTCGGCAAATCAAATTGATGTGTCCGATGCAAAATGTTTACATCAATTTAATAACGATTGCAGGAAAGAAAACTCAATTTTAGAATTCTCATTGATCACACCTGAATATAATCATGTACTATATCTGGCGTAGGTCTACATACATATAATATTATACTATACATGAGTATAATACGACATTAAGCTGTGTGATGGATGCCATATTACATAAATTTGATGAAGGAAAAGTTACTGTTCTACTTCTGCTGGATTACTTTAGGGAGTTTTACACTGTGAATACAAACTTCCTTGTCTTTACACTATCTTCTTTTGGCTTCTCAAAAATGCACGTCAGTAACTAAGAATTTTTTTGGTTGCAACCAATGAGTTACTAGAATATTAAAGACCTAACTGGATTGCGAATAACAGCCCGCGCGCTTCAAAAACGGATTCCCCTAAAAACGGACTTAACAGTGAGTCTCTTACTTTACGAGGGTTGTTACTTAAGTTTTGAGACAGACAAGTAAAAACAAATATTTATAATCGAAAATGGCTTTATTGTTTTTAAAAACACTCTCCATGAAGATCAATACTTTTGCATGCGTTTGAACCAATTTTCGAAGCACTTTTTCCACTCCAAATGAGATAAGTTCAAAACATGCGTTTTGAACGCATCAACCGCTTCTTCAGGTGTCGAAAAACGCTGACCTCGCAATTTATTTTTGATGTTCGGGAATAAAAATAAGTCATTGGGTGCCAAATCAGTGCTGTACGGCGGATGACCTATCAATTTGATGTTTTGAGTGCTCAAAAAGTCACTTGTTTGAGTCGACGTGTGAGAGCTCGCCTTGTCGTGGTAGAGAATGATCCGTCTTCGGCGGTTGGTTTTATCTCATTTTTCCGAACACTTCTGCCAAACAAATGGTGGTGTACCATTCAGAATTGACCGTACAACGTTCCACTAAAGGCACTGTTGCGACATGACCATTTATACCGAAGAAACAAGCCACCATTTGCTTCGAAGTGCTTCGTGCGCGAACAACTTTTATTGGATTTGGCTCGTCTTGAAAGACCCATACAGTCGACTGCTGTTTAGTTTCTGGCTCATATGCATAGATCCTTGATTCGTCACCTGTCACGATCTTATAGACGTCTTTTGAATGCTTTGAATGATCTTATAGACGTCTTTTAGACGCCATCGATTTTTTTCAATATTTCTTTGGACCAATCGACACGACCCTTTGTTTGAGCGATTATCAAATTATGCGGTATCCAACGCGAACAAATCTTTTTGATGGCCAAATGTTCATGCAATATTGAATGTATGCGAGTGGGACTAATGCCCAAACATGCCTCAATCTCACGATCTTGCAATATCAGTTCACGTACAGCATCGATGTTTTCTGGCACAACAACCGATTTAGGACGACCTTCACGAAATTCGTCCTGGAGCGAACTACGACCACGATTGAATTCGGAAAACTAGCGAAACACAATGGCCCGGGATGGTGCTTCATCACCAAAAGTTGAAACGAGTTGATCGGCACACTGTTGTTGAGTTAGTCCACGTTGTAAATCATAAAAAATCATCGCACGAAAATGTTCACGATTTAATTCCATTTTTGGCCGAGATGAATTTTTCAAGTCACTGTAAACATCACAAATAGCACTCGTATGACCAAATTGAGGCTTATATTAAAGTATATAAAATAATTAAAATTACTGAACATCGTTACAAGGTTGTATTTACCATTAAAACGTCGAACTTTACGATGCTGATGTCAGATTTGACGTATCTACACTGGTGTTGCCATATCTCAAAACTTAAGTAGCAACCCTCGTATCTTCAGAAGTCATTAAAACTTTAGTTACCACCTGTATAAGGACGACACTCTTCACGACAATTTCTTATTTCAAAAGTGATGAGGTCCATTCTACATGTGCCACCCAGCATATTAATGATGATCATGAACGACTGTTGATAAAGTGATGAGGTCCATTCTACATGTGCCACCCAGCATATTAATGATGATCATGAACGACTGTTGATAAAGTGATGAGGTCCATTCTACATGTGCCACCCAGCATATTAATGATGATCATGAACGACTGTTGATCAAGTCTGAGAGTATATCTGGCCTTGTCATGTTAATTCCAATAAAATAAACGGTCCTTCAATTTAAAGGTTTTAGAAAGAGGCATACGCTTTCCTAAACCCTAATAAGTCAGTCATAGTTTTAATGGGTACTAGAAAAAAAATTGGGCTTCAGATTTTCACAGTAAAGAGACCAGAAGTAGAAATATTATATTTCTCGTCCCTTCGTACTTATCATTTTGAAAATTAATGATGCTTTTAAATGCCTCGATCTATGTGCATCTCTTCGATAATGATTAATCTTAATATTATTTCCATACAAAGAAATCATTTTATTTTTGCTACGGCCACAGCCTTAACACATATAAAATCTTTATTTAAATTACGTACAAAAAATAAAAGAAAATTTAAAAATACACATAATTTAAAAAACACCAAAACTTGAATACGTAATCAAAACGGAAAAACATTTATGTACGAGTATGTTACATACAAGAGAAAAAATAATATGGCATGAGTGAAAAAATAATATGGCATGGTGGGGACAAAATGAACTCTCCCTTTTGAAAACGGTTGTATTTATTTTTCTAAATTTTATTTTTATTTCAGTTATCGGCAAAAGACTCTTTAAATACTTCAAATTGACAAACACTGTCTGAATAATACGAGTATGTGGTTTTGACAGGACGGCGCAATGACGCATATCCTCTGAAAGATGTACGTGTACATGAATAAACTCTTGACCAACTGAAGAACAATTTTCTATGAAAATCGAAAACGTATCGATTGAAATTTTAAAAAAGTGTTGGAATATTTAATAAAAAGTGCCGATTTGTGTACCTATAGTTTAAATAAAGAAACAAAAACATATTATTTGAAAAAAAAATCGAATTTCTTTTATTTTAAAATTATAAACAAACCAAATTGAAAAGTTCAAACATCTCTGTCGGGGTTGAAAGAGAAGACAATGGACCAGATTGTCATATTACGAAACATGTTTCGCCTCTTGCACATCTAAACACCTTCTTATACAACTCCTACGATGTATATGACTTTCTACATTTCCTACTTTCAAAATATCATTCGGTTGATCTAACCAATCTTTCCTTGGTCTTCCACGCTATTGACTCACATTTGCACTGAATATGAGATTTTTTGGACTTTCTTCTTTCTTTTGTTATACATGCCCAAAACCGTTTTTAAATGCTTTACTTCATCGTACTCAACATATCAGCTTCACTCACTTTATTCCGTATTCTATCATAATCACTTTATTCCGTAATATATCATAAATTGTCACCCCATGCCTTCTTATCAGGGTATGTATTTCTACAGCTTTGATTTGCCTCCTTTAAGCCTTTTCCACGTCTACGTTTCACTCACATACATCAAAGTTGGTACTAAAATACTAGGTATATCATTTTAGCACATTTTTAAACTGCCCGTGTATATGCGTTTTTGTAACCTGTTGACTTTGTTCCCCATCGTTACACGCCGATAGGGAACAAATTTTCTTATTTGTTATGTGTCGGGTTCAGTTTCCATGACATCGGCGTTCATTCTTGGTAAAATATGTTTGTGTTTGGCGGCACAAAATAGATCCTCAACTGTCTAGATACATTCACAAACTTTACACAAATTTTGCGTAACATTCACAAATTTTGCGTAACTATGACTGGTTCCTTTCACCGATTCCGCACCGACCCTCGATTACGCTCAGCAATATTAATTTTATGAAGTGGTATTCTTCTTATCTCAATATATGACCCAGATAGGCAATATTTCAGCATTTTATTTTATCTAAGAGCTCACATTCTAAACCTCGGTGTTGGAGATACGAAGATATCAAGAAGTTCAAGAGGATTGAATGATAATTTATTAAGTCTTGGGAATATGATTGATGTATGATTCAAACACTATTGATAGAACTTCGATGCGATGCTTTGACACAATCGACGCGATTTCGGGCTCGGCCGGGTCGATGGAGAAGCGAGCCGCTGCGGGTGCGTCGCGGCTCGGCCGGCAGATGGCGAGGGCAGCGCGGCGCGCGCCCGCAGACACGGGCGGTAGACTCAACGTGGCGGGTGTAACGCCATGGGGAACAGCCACTCGGGCTCGTATTCGAGCATCGCCCCAGGAAAAACGTTCACTGGAAATCGGCAGGTAAACAGTTTCATTACGATATTAATTATTTATCATTGGAATGCATTAACTGTG
>OX463854.1:40189296-40314481 GCA_949825065.1 Odontocerum albicorne
CCACCATCCCTTCTTTTTCTTTTGATTGATGATATCTCACTTTATATGAAAAAAAATGTTCGGGTGATTAAAAATGGTCCATCTTTGTGGAGTTATCACTAATGTCATATGCTCACGTATGTGTTTATGGATTTAAATTATTTATGCAACCATGTTATTTGCTTCATTTACTTTTGCCTGGTTGGTTGGAAGAGATTGCCACCTTGCAATAAGACCGCCAGATTGTATTTGCAATAAAAGTGTTAAGTAAAAAAAATAATAACTTCCAATTGACCATATCATTGTCTACAAAGTCGGTGGCCGTTATCTAAGGGTTATTATGCGCGCTGTGCAAGTGAACGAGTCCAGGTTCGATTTCTAGAGGATTTATTTCTTGACTGGTTTGTACTGTTAAGCCATATTAAATTTGACTTTATATTTTTCTGTAGTTTATGTGTCATTTTTCATATCTTTAAAAGACTTTTAAGCAACGTCAAAATAATGCCATAAACTGCAAAACGAAAGGATGCTGTGGATTAAACCTGCCTGTCGTCATGGAAGTATTATCTTCTTGCTATCAGAACTTTGGGTTTTTAATCTGTCAAGACTTGCAGAAGTGCATCATTTTTTTATACATGCATAGGCGTCTTCCACCCGCAAGATGGCTAAAGATCATACCAGACCACGAGAAATTGTCTATCGATCAATTTACAAAGTTAAAAGTAGACGATATTTATATTTTAATAAATTTTAGTAAAAAATAAATACCAAAGTAATAAAAATAAAGAAAAAATATGTACAAACTTAACACGGCTATCAATGACCGGTAGAAGAAAACAAATGATGTGTCACCCCTTGAAAAAGTGATGAAAGCCAACAAGAAAGAAACTTTCAGGCGAAGAAATTAAAGAGGGGATTCCCGTTGGTTTCTGTTGAAGTAGTTGTTCAGTTCTGGTAGTTGTAATAGTGGTTTCATATCGCTTTATTAGCAGGCTGGTATAACATAGAGCAAATTGTTTTCGTTTATGTTACGCACTCAATCGTAAACTTTTATTCTTGAATTATATTACTCTTTCGTTATATATATTTTTCCATTAACTGTGTAATGTTCTTAGGTGTAAAAAGCAGCACGTAACTTATTTAAAAAATAATCATACAATTAAAAAGAAAAAAAAACAATTCATATCAATTCAACCAAACCAAATAAAAAGTTTCATCAACACGATAAAACAATTAAAATAATACATAAGTAATCAAGTACACAAGTCGAAATGATTGCAAAAAATTGACAATATTGGTACACCGTTAATAATACGATAGGATGGCGTCTCGAGTCAGCTGCCCGTACCTCATCATATTAATTTGTCATTAATGCAAAAGATAAAAATATAGTACAAATTCAATACTTTATAGACTTCGCAATCATTCTGCTTTTATATCTAAATATACTATGGTAAACTATATTGGTATTCCCTGCAAATTGATTTCCCAAAAGACGCATTCGTATTATATTATATTTGATATAGTGGTTTTTTTTTGGTAATTTGAGGTTTTTCGTTTATAATAAAAATAGCTCTACAGCGAGTATGCATACGTGTATATTGAAGGAACTCTAATACAGAAAAATCTAAGCAATTCAAGACAATTTAAATAACAGTTGATTTTATAAAAGTAAGTAAATAATGAAATATTCTTCTTTCATACAGAAATAATAAATTCAATGTTCGTTTGAGATAATAAAAATTAATGTAATTTATTGGAATATTAATAATATAACAACCCATTTCAACCACTAGAGTGCTAAGAGTCTATATATAGACGGTTAATATATATATATATATATATATATATATATATATATATATATATATATATATATATATATATATATATATATATATATATATATATATATATATATATATATATATATATATATATATATATATATATATATATATATATATATATATATATATATATATATCCGAATTAGTGTTTCGACATATTAAACAGCGTGACCGGGACACAACATTTATGTATTTTTGTTGTATTTTAAGTATTCATTTTAATTTTTGAATTGTTTAAGATTTATAGAATTGCATCAAAGATAGGAAAAAGAAACATGGATGACATCTATGAATAAAAAGAAGAAAAATTTACTGACCAAGGCTTATTCGACATTTCGCAAGTTGGTTGGACTTCCGGTGTAGAAGTCGTCAACAAGGAAACAATAGTAAAATAGTCTGTGGAAACCAGGATACAGTAAAAGTTGAGCCAAATTTAGGAAAGTTTCAACAAAGATGTTCGAGTAAAAGGAAAGCAAAAAGGAGAAGTAAGAAATATTCGCAGAAATGCCGTCGCAACGGGAAGTGGTAATGTTGTTTACACTTTGCTCTATTTTTGTTGCAAATCTGGGTTTTTATTTGTTTCTTTAAGTTCGTGATATTTCCTTGTTCAGGGTTGTGAGATGGACGCAAATAATTTTTGCGTTTTGTTCATATTTTCTGTTCTGCTTTCTTTCTTTCTTGATTCAATTCACTAAAAATCTGGACTTATATAGGTTACAACCCAATACAATACAATTCAAATATTCAGCAATACAAACAAAACTTGAATTGAAATAGTGTAAAACAGTTTGTATTGAAGGGTCGAAATAATCGTACCAATTAACACCTGTCGCCATCCATACTCTAGAATCATTTCCCTTAATTCACTCATATTACATATATACCCGTCACGACACTCCCCTGCCGGTGTAAGCAGAGAGGATTGAGAGCCAGACTTTCCTATCTCGACACACATCCTTCGCTTCTTCTACAACTGTACATATTATCATACAACTTCTATGATTTCTTCGACTTTCTACGTTTCCTTTTATCATAATATTATTTCCTTGATTCAATCATACTTTCCTTCCTCTTACACACCTTCCACTCACATTTGCACAATATATATGTTTTGTTAGTCTTTCTTCATCCATTCATCCCACAAACCCAAACCATCTCAGCGTGCTTTTTTAAACGACACTGGAAGACGAAGTCAGCTTTGGAAGGTCACTTATGATGACCAATTATGAAGTTTATCCAATTATGACCATTGCCCCCCTATGCACTCTTTTCAGTGCACACATTTATTTTTTCCACATTCACGTTTCACTCTCAAATCATCAAAGCTGTCACTAAAATACAATCGTCTTTACGAGCCCATTCACTTTGTTTCCTATCGCTACATGCCATTCGATATCAATATATATTCGACAAGTTAATTCTACTTTTATGTTTTTCGGTCGTAAAACCAGAGTTTCATTGATTTTACTTGATAGTTTGATATCGATAGTTACAGCTTTTCTGTTTACATGGGCAGTATATTAGCTGTCAGAACCAAAATTGAAACTTAACCTTATTAAATTATACGAATATCAGAATTGGACGTTGTTTTGGCAGACTTCAATATTACAGTTACTATATACCCCCATTTACGCGGGTAATTGTTTTCAGGAAAACAGGGTGTAAATGAAAACCATCTAAATTGAGTCATTGATTGCTATATAAAATAGAGGAATTATTAGATATGTATAGATTTTCTGTTCGTATTTAGTTATAAAACGTTAATAATATTTTCTTCAACTATAAGGGGTTGTTGAACTAATTAAATATATATTTTGATGCAACTATACGGAGAAAAAAATACAGAACAATTTATAATACCTGATCAAAATAACTTGCACCAGAAACATAATCACTTGTAGAGTTGGAGCTGTTTTAATCATCTTAATGGTATAGAGAATTTATCTAGAATCAAAGAGGTAATAGAAATATACATAATAACATCTAAACAATATAAGCAAAGACGATTGATTTCATCTCAAATTAGCATATAACCCTATAATTTATGCTAATTTGCTAACGGTCGCGAACCCAAAACGAGCCCATGAGCTCACGTCACGGTCGGGAACCGCGATGGATCTGTGGGAACCCCGGTCGTCGCTAAATATTGTCAACACATACGGTCAACGACCGACGAAACGACCTTTGGATACCCCGACGAATTATATTTTACAGTCCGAAAGTCGCATACCAAAACATTGACGCGGCCGGACATCGCGCCCCATTCCATAGTAGAAAGAGAACGCATCACGCTGTCTCGCCGGTTCCGTAAACAAATTGTTTACCTACAATACTATTAACGATATCTACAATACTTCAATTGACCATTTCTGCACGCACAGAAGCGAGATAAAAGTATATCAGAATGGGCGCACTCCCGCGCCCATTCAGAAATGTTATAAATACCCACATACTGATAAATAAAACATTCATTCACTCTCTCCTTCCGCATTGCGATTTAACGTATTTTATTTATTTACCAACAACTACTATCATCATCTCTTCAAACAAGAAGCATTCCGCTAAAGATCTATACGCTTACGTTGTGGTTCAGATTTTGCTGTGGGCCAGTGTTATTCTGCTCACATCCACTTATGACAAAGTTGAATACGAGCAAGCCCTGAAGATTGAAGCAAACTGCAACGTTTTCGAAACGTCTGCATCATAAACCAAACCCTGCGGTAAAACACTTCGAAAAATCTTATTGAACTGAATTTATCTAGAGTATTCTACTTGCATTCAAACAGAAATTATACGTACATACATAACACTGTGCTATTTTCCTATTGAGGTAAGCTGGGGACGACAAATCACCAGACTTTCCTATGTCGACACACAACCTTCCCTTCTTCTATAACTACATGCCTCACACAACTCCTACGATTTCTCTGAATTTCTGCGTTTCCTTCTTACAAAACATGATTCACTTGATCTATCTATACTTTTCCTGGTCTTCATCTACCATACCCTCCACTCTCATTTGTACTATATATTAGTTTCACTAGTCTTTCTTATTTCATTCCTTCTACGTGCCCAAACCATCTCAGAGTGATCTTCTTCATCTTACTCACTACATCAGCTTTCATTTCACATTCATCCTTAACGACTACATTCCGTATACTGTCATACATGGACACCTCATATATTCTTCTCAGTGTAAATATTTCTGTAGCATTTATTCGGCCAATTTCAGACTTTTTTTCACGACTATGTTTCACTCCCATTCACCAAAGTTGATACTTAAATGTTATTGTGGACTATCATCTTAGCAGATTTAGACACTGTACAGTTCAAGTATATATAACATAGTATATTTAAGCGACCCATTGACTTTGTTTTCTACACTGCACGCCTTTGGATATCCTTCGTAATACTTCTTTAGGGAATGTCCCTTAAAGGTATATGATGATTATGATTGTTGATAAATAATAAAACACGTTAGATCGCAATGCGGAAAGAGAGTGAATTGTTTATTTTAATAGTAACGTAGGTATTTATAACATTTTAGAATGGGAGCGGGAGTGCGCTCACGATATGCTTCTGTCTCACTTCTGTGAATGCAGAAATGGTCGTATGTAGGTAACAATCTATTTACGGAACCGGCGAGACAGCGTGGTGCGTTCTCTCTCTAGTATGTAGTGCGGTCCGCTCGGCTACGGGATGACTGGCCGGCGGGTGATCTTTGGACTTGAATGGCCGGCGTATGAACTTTGGACTGTTTATTGAAATTTGTCGAGGAATGCGAAGGTCATCTCATCGGTCATTGACCGTATGTATGCGACAATATTCCGCGACGACCGTGGATCCCTACACTTCCATCATCTGAAAAAATACTATTAAAACAGCCGAATTCCTACACGTGTTCCAATTTTTCATCCATATGTCGCAATTACTTTATCTTTCGCACTTTTCTATCACCATGACTTTGAATTTCGCAACATTTATTCTCAGATCTGAGCAGAATGAAAAGCGTTAAAGTGAATTCGCTTGAATGATGAGATTACTGTTTATGTAAAGTAAATTTATATGATTTTATTCAAACAAAGTTACATTTTTCAAAGATATGTGGAAATTTAGAACTGTTCTAGTGTTTTCTTTATGTTTCATATAAACTCTTTCAAATTGGCGAACATAAAGAGAGATTTACTTATATTTTTCCTACGCAGTCCTTCCCTAGAGCTAAAAATACTTATGCCATCAGACTCCAATGCCGATAAAAGGCCGTATTCCACACATCGTATATTTCGATATTTATTACAACTCTTATTTGCTGAAGTCTATATCACTTCCCTCACATTTAAATATAATTTTATTGAACATCATAGACGTCGTTACAGTTAAAGAGGCTGTAAGACTTGTATTCTTACTTTCTTGCTTCAAGCGACTTAAAAAATTATTATATATCTTTTTAATTCATCCATTCATTCGTATGATACTTATCCAAACCGGTGATCCAGATATATTAAAGACTAATTCCTCTCTTAATTTTTGTTGTTTTTATCTGTTACTCAAATAAAGTTTTAGACACCAAACACAGTATATATATAAAATAAAACTATTAGCAAATTACAAAGCATATATCATAAGTTATTGGCTCCCCATACCAGATATCATAAGCACATATCACAAGTTATTTGCTCCCCATACCAGATATCATAAGCACATATCACAAGTTATTTGCTCCCCATACCAGATATCATCCAACCTTATTATTATTATTTTAAATGCAGCATCCTGGTGCCAATACTATGGTGGATAGTAGACTTAGATTTTAGCGGATGTCCTAGTAGGACGTGCTGATGATTATGATTGTTGTTTGGTATTTAAATAAAATACCTCGATTAGCAATGCGGAAAGTGAGAGTGAATAATCAATAAATAGTAAACAGCGATGAATGGTCAAGTGATTAATAATCTTTATTTATCGATAAGTAGGTATTTATACATATGCGTGAGTGCGCCCGCAATATATTTTTATCTCACTCCTGCGCGTGCAGAGGTGGTTGCAGACGTTGCGAATAATATAGTGGGTAGATAATTTGTTGACGAAAACGGTGAGAAAGCGCGATGCGTTCTCTTTCTACTGTGGAATGTAACGTAAATAGTATTTGCGGGTAAACAATATTAATGTTCTGGTATGCGACCTTTGAACATGTCCGAAGGTCGTTTCGTCGGTCGTTGACCGTGCGTGTTGACAATATTCAGTGACGACCGTAGTCCCTACAAGTTCTTCTTAAGTATTGCAGTCCCGAACATATTTGATGTTAGTCTTAATGCCTTTAAAAGATCTCTTAGAGATGTTTGTCTGAATCCGACGCCACGGCGTGAATCGCATTCATATTTTTCTCCTTGGCATGCTTTAATAACCGACTAAAAAAACTCTTAATTTCTAGTCAGTAAAATAACGTGTTTCATTCCTGATTTTTATTTTCCTTTCCTCTCCACCATCCCTTCGTTTTCTTTTGATTGATGATATCTCACTTTACATGAAATAGAATGTCCGGGTGATTGCCCGTCTTTGTGGGGTTCGTGGGCATATGCTCACGTATGTGTTTATGTATAGTATTTCGTGGTGATGGATAGTCATTTGAATGATTTATGCGACCATGTTACTTGCTTAATTTATTTTGTCTGGTTCGTTGGAAAAGATTGCCGCCTGGCAACAAGCCCGTCAGATTGTATTTGCAATAAAAGTGTTAAATAAATAAATAAATGTGTTGAAGTTTCGATGTGAATCCACTATTATATGTATGCATATTTTTGTTCACATTTTCTTAGATTTTTGTCTTTTTGTATGTTAGAGCCTTTGATTGCCTGAGCCTTGACCTGTCTCAAAATTGTATTTTATGTGTAGTAAGTAGGTGGTGTATATGTGCATACCGCTTTTTGATATATTTTTTTAATATGATCCATGTAAATGTTTATTATTTTTGTGACAAATTGTATTTATATTCCTTCGCATTCAAAAATTTTATTTGGACATTCGCACTCAAATTTCTAATTCTTTTATAATATTTTTTTAAAGTTGATAAAATACTGTACATTGTAATAAATTTAAACAAAAATAAAATAAATATTTGTTTTCATGCACTTCGTTTAAGGCATGGTCATGGATGCAAATATTCATTTTGAAATTGATTTCAAGCAATAAATTCGCTAGATGTATTTTGATGAAAGTGTTAAATAAATAATCTAACATTCGGGGTTTGAACAACAGGAAAAGGCAGGAACTTGCGTTTCCAAATCCCAAGTGATGGCAAGACCATGTGAAAAAATCCACTTTAATTAATTATGAATATATTTTGACTGTTTTTCCAACGGTTTGCTAAAATAAAAAAATTTGTACCTTTTTTTATATAATTATTGTATAATAAAATAAAAGTTTTTGCAAACATCTCTTACTCTAAAGGAATGTTATTTAACTATATTTAAATATAGAGTATTATATCGATACTCCCTCTGACTTACATAGTAAGACGCACATCTTCCATCTAGGATTTTAAGTCGAACTCCCGATGGTGGGCAAAAATATAGTCATTTCAATGGGTATTCCACAGTTAAATTCCATTAAAAAAAACTTACGAATAACGGCGGGATGATCCTTCAATTATTTTGGAAAAGTTAATATGCGAGTTAGGTTCATCATGTAATATTTCATATATGTCTAATAAAAAAAACGTACAAATCAACGGATGTAATCGGGTTTATAACCCCTGATATTTTTTTTACCAGTTCCAGGAATCACAGATCAATGGGTACATAATTTTGTTATCTTGAGTACCAAATGCAATGCAAAAAGCACTAGAATTATTATATAGATTGTTATTTTATTGTAAATAAGGGAAACTCATTATTAATTTAAATGACCATATAGTCCACTCGCTTTCTATATACGAAATATATAGAGGTGGATATGCTAAAAGCAGCGGATATTTTGGCATAAATAATGTAAATAAATGTCGCTTAATTGTTATTATTATTTCATCAAATTAATTGTGACGAAGCATCTCCTCATCCTTTTATATACTACTTGTATGTTTTATAGACTACGTGTATGTTTTATAGACTACTAGTATGTTTTGTAGACTACTTGTATGTTTGAATTAAATTCATAAATTGTTATACTATTTATATAATAGTTAAGGCGTAAACATTGTGGAGGTTTAAATATATTATAATTAATTTTATCAAAGTCTGTTTATTTAACAGGGAAGTAAAGTATTATCCATCATGGTGTATTTAACAGGGAAGTATAGTATTATCCATCATGGTGTATTTAACAGGGAAGTATAGTATTATCCATCATGGTGTATTTAACAGGGAAGTATAGTATTATCCATCATGGTGTATTTAACAGGGAAGTATAGTATTATCCATCATGGTGTATTTAACAGGGAAGTATAGTATTATCCATCATGGTGTATTTAACAGGGAAGTATAGTATTATCCATAATGGTGTTATTTTTAACCTACTGTTTTATTTGTTTAATTACCTTTAAATAATCGGAGTAAACCAGTACCAAATGAAAAATGAAGATTTATAAAAATTAAACTAAGCGGGTTTATTGACATGCGGCAATCAAAGTGAAAATAAAACTATATTTTATAGTAGTAATCGGATATCAAGGGGAATCGAACTGGCAAATCTTGGGTTGAAAGTTAGACCTCCACTAATAATTTATCAAATTTAAGTGTTTTGTGAATTTGACCTATTTAGTGTACAAATGTTCAGCAAGTGAATCTTTACCCTTGCCAATTAGATTTATGGTCGTGAGACCAAATAAATTAAGCCTTTTTATTTGTCCACAGCCTTCACCTTAGAATCCTTTTTTTTATAGTGTGTTTTTAATCTGTCAATAATATTGTGTTCATTTCATCACAGCCTAAAGATTTTCCTCTTATGTTATTAAACTATAAATTCTTTCAAACTACTCCCCTTCTTTGAAATGTTGTGTATTATTATTCTCGCTACATTCACAAAAGTTCCTAACATATTGAAAAAAATATCTCATTGAACTATCCTCTCTGCTTAAAGGATACCTCAGTAGATTTGTTTTATTAAACAATAAGACATTTTTATTTTAAATTACTCAATAAGAAAACAGGTTAGAGAAAAAACATTTATATGAAATAAGCGTAAGTAATTTATTTAGAATCTTGTAACATGCATGGTGTAGAGATTAAAGAGAAATATTTTCAATTATAACTACGTATTCTAATTTTATTTCCAGTTTGGCTTATTATTTGGCTTATACGGGAAAAGAGTGCAGTGCGTAATGAACTAGGTAGGCAAGTTTCTGCCGCCCACTCTCTGTCGTGCCGTCTTCTTCAGCCCCAATCTCAAAATATCAGCCTTAATCTTGGAGTGGATCGCTGCTTCCATCTTAGAGAGTTCGTCGACACTCCTCTCGAATTCCAGCCTAACTGAGACATGCCCCTCAGCAGGGGGATTTTTCAATCCGTCTAGTAATTTGGTTTTCAAACCTTCTATATCTTTCTTCATTTTCCTCAATTCATCTTCGCTGTTCGTAACTTTGTATCTGAGGATAGCAAGGTTCAATTTATGAAGACGTTTTCTTCCCCGTGATCTTCTTGAAGCATCTCGATTACGAATGGCCTTCTGGAGTTCCTCTTCTGTTCGGTCATTTGTGGAGATCACCTGGCGCGCCATATTTTCATTTTTAGTACTTTCTATGAAAGCAGTGACGTCCCTCTCCAAAATGTCGAATTCAATTTTATTAAGGTCCCCATCCTTGATATTTTCGATCAAAAACTTTTTATAGGACATCTGAAACAATTTAAAATACAAAATGAATTTCATTCAAGCATTGAAAGTATCGTATAATGTCTATTGGAACCATTGTTTAATTGCGCTCGAGATTTTCTTGTTGAAATAAATACATTTATTGATAATGTCAATAGTGTCTTAATAAATATGAAATGAACATTGAATTTTATTTAGACAAAAATTTTATTAGTAAATATATTATACTTGTTCAAGATTCATTATCATCCATAGAACGTTACTAATTTTAAATGAAATTTAAACACTATGAACCTGGTATAAATTTCTCACTAAATATAACGTATTCGGAACTTAATGCGAACAAATGGTATAAATAAGAAAAAAAATAATTAAGTTACTTTAAAGGTATGAATTGTGTGTAGGAATAAATGCAATAAAAGGTTAAAATTAGACAAAATGAAATTAACAAAAAAAAAAAACGCGCACAAATTATGTACTGATACGTTATGTCAAGAAATATCATATTATACTCACCGACATTGTAATGATGATAAAACATATGGCAATAAACACGTTGAAATCGCTCAACTATGAAGAGAATCTTCTTTAATGGAGACGATCTATTAATGATTTTACTCGTAGAAACACACACCACACCAACACTTATATTCGATATTAAACGACGGAGTAAGAATCACAAGCTGTGAGAGAACGATTCGCTATCTGAGCAAGCAGAAATACTTATGCCGGTTCTGTTCAAGCGCTCTCCCTTTTATATCCCGCAAGAAGAAGACGGAAGATTCAATAGCATGTGTCAAAGAGAGATCGCAAGAAAAATGAGTATTTAACGATAACATAAAGGGAAAATACAGTGCCGCATCGGGAACTGTTTAAAAAAAATAAATAAAAATTACACATTTTCGATTTTTTTATGTATTCCCTTTTAATATTTATCTTCGAGTTTGAATTATGTATAAAATTCATTAGAATTATTTAGATTTCATTTTAAAATTTCAATGTAAAATTTTGTTTACAAACTTTGCGTTTGGTAAGTTAAAACATTTTAATGGGAAGTTTTTGGTTGGTGTGCGCTTTATTATTTTCTTTTTATATAATATATAACAAATTTAAAAAAAAGTATCAAAACGATGAAGAAGTAAAATCAATTAAACAGTTAGTTTTAAATACGTCAGTAATTAATTTTTTTTTTATTATGTCTTTGCACGATTATTAAAATAAAAATTTCAATGACAACAAATTATTTGTATTGCGTATGCAAGGCATTTTTTAAACATGCTTTGCCATGAATACGTATATTGTTAAATATAATGATAATGTAAACATTGTTTTTTTTTAAAGAATAGATATGATAAGATATATCCTCGAACACTTGTCGGAAAAAGTACCTGTGTCGTTCGAGGGGAGTAACACAGCGCGGTGTTCGAACCGACGACCTTCCGCACGGAGGTTTAGAAGTTACCGCGCGGGCATGCACCTCATACATTATTACATTATACTCATTTTGAATTTTTGGTATTATGATCATATAATGAAACAAGATTTACTTATGTTTGGAAAAAAAATCCAACACAACAATGATAATCATGTTTTTTTTTTGAGAAATAAGGTTTTCTTTTATAAAAAAGTAAGTGTTTTATAAAATATTAGAGGAACCAGATTTTAATAAAAACTATAGTGATCCAAATAATCCAAAAAACTGTGAAACAGGTCATGGAAAACGTTATCGAGAAAAAAACATGCAATCATTTCGGTTGAATATAATGTATTTTAAAGAGCATACGCCAATGCCACAACGTTTCTAAGCAATTGTGAGTTTCTTTAAGTCTTTACATTTGTTTGTCAAAACAATAAAGGTTAATTTTCCGGGTTATTTCTAATTCTTCACAGAAATCAAAAATCCTTTCAATAAAAATATTGTCAGTGGTAATCAACCCAGTAAGATATGTGAAAAAATCCACTTAAATTAATTATGAATATATTGTGACTGTTTTTCCAGCGGTTTGCTAAAATAAAAACATTTGTACCTTTTTTGATATAATTATTTTATAATAAAATAAAAGTTCTTTTGATGAATTTCCCATAAGAGATGTATTCCTTTCTTAAATAGAACATGACTTGCGGCTCTGATGTTTATGCAAACATCTCTTACTCTAAAGGAATGTTATTTAATAACATTTAAATATAGAGTATTATATCGATACTCCCTCTGACTTACATAGTAAGACGCACATCTTTCGTCTAGGATTTTAAGTCGAATTCCCGATGGTGGGCAAAAATATAAAGTCATTTAAATGGGTATTCCACAGTTAAATTCCATTAAAAAAACTTCTGAATTGCGGCGGGATTATCCTTAAATTATTTTGGAAAAGGTGATATGCGAGTTGGGTCCATCATGTAATATTTCATATATTTCTAATAAAAAAAAACTTACAAATCAACGAAGGTCTCGGGTTTATAGCCCCTGATATCTTTTTGACCAGTTCCAAGAATCAGAGATAAATGGGTACATAATTTTGTTATCTTGAGTACCAAATGCAATGCAAAAAGCATTAGAATTATTATATTGTTTGTTAGTTTATTGTAAATAATGGAAACTCATAATTAACTTAAATAACCATATAGTCCACTTGCTTTCTATTTACGAAATAAATAAATAATAGGTTTATTGATAGCAACATAGTCTGTACAGATTATATTTAAATAACACTTCTAAAACACTTAAATTGCAGATAATACATTAAATACAGAAGCTATTAAAAGGTCTGGGCTCATCTAATAGCATCCCTTCGGCCAAGATACACCCCACCAATATAAGGCGAACCCAGCCACGGGGACTCCAGATGATTTTTAGCCCACACCCTATATGGAGGTTGATATGCTAAAAGCAGCGGAATTTTTGGTATAAATAATGTAAATACGTAGAAAAATAATCAATCTTTCAATCCCATATTGATATTTGAGGAATTGTTATAAGAGTGTAAAAATGCAAAATGGAACTAACCTAGAATGCAGATTCTTTTGGTTATTAAAAATATGGAAATGAGCCGGCATCAATCATTTTTATTTTAGAAATTCTAATTGAAATAACGGCTCTTTCTCAAAGCATATTATATTCTAGTATCCTGTTTATAGTATTAATAAAATAATCCCGATACAGGAAATATGTTATGATATAAATTTTCATTACTATACTCTTAGGGAGATCGTTTCCTATACCATTAATGTTTTTTTACAGTTTTTAGTCTGATGCTAGATTTAATTATACACAAATCAAGCCAGTATGGAAACATTCGGAAAGATTATCCTTGATAATGACAAGTTTTTAAAGCGAATGAAATCTTTACTTTGAAATTAGATTTAATGAATTAATTTCAATATGACGAATGACTATCTTGCTTAGATCTATCCAAAACTATAACAAAAGCCAATAGTGTATCGCATCTCATCCGCCGATTTCGGAAAAGGTTTTAGAGCCAGTAACACGTATGAAGACACAAGATAATTCAGCCGGGACGTTTACCTTTCTCGACTTTCGTCTAGTATTTAGTTATCCGTAATGAAATAGTAAGGTTCCTTTGTAATTAATAAATGGTATATTGACTGAAAAGAAACGTGACGGTCGAGTGCTGCATCTATTCAATACTTGTAGTCCTCTTAAGAAATTATTTCATCAAATTAATTGTGACCAAACATCTCCTCACCCTTTTGTAGACTACTTGTATATATTATAGACTACTTGTATGTTTTATAGACTACTTGTATGTTTTATAGACTACTTGTATGTTTTATAGACTACTTGTATGTTTTATAGACTACTTGTATGTTTTATAGTTTACTTGTATGTTTTATAGACTACTTGTGTTTTTTATAGACTACTTGTATGTTTTAATTAAATTCATAAATTGATATATTATTTATAGTTAAGGCGTAAACATTGTGGAGGTTTAAATATATTGTAATTAATTTTATCAAACACTGTTTATTTAACAGGGAAGTATAGTATTATCGATCATGGTGCTACTTTTAACCTATTGTTTTATTTGTTTACTTACCTTTAAATAATCAGAGTAAACCAGTACCAAATGAAAAATGAAGATTTAAAAAATAAAAACTTAGCGGGTTTATTGACATGCGGCAATCAAAGTGAAAACCAAAGTATATTTTAATAATCGGATATCAAGGGGAATCGAACTGGCGAATCTTGTGTTGAAAATCAGACGTCCACTAATAATTTATCAAATTTTAATGTTTTGTGGATTTGACCTATTTAGCGTACAAATGTTCAGAAAGTGAATCATTAACCTTGCCAATTAGATTTATGGTCGCAAGACCAAATAAATTGAGCTTTTTTATTTGTCCACAGCCTTCACCTTAGAATACTTTTTTTATAGTGTGTTTTTAATCTGTCAATAATATTGTGTTCATTTCATCACAGCCTTAAGATTTTTCTCTTATGTTATTAAACTATAAATTCTTTGAAACTGCTCCCCTTCTTTGAAATGTTGTGTATTATTATTCTCGCTACATTCACAAAAGTTCCTAATATTTTAAAACAATAATCTCATTAACCTATTCTCTCTGCTTAAAGGATATCTTAGTCGATTTATTTTATTAAACATTATGACTTTTTTTTTTTAAATTTCTCAATAAAGAAACAGGTTAGAGAAAAACGTATGTATGATATAAGCATAATTAATTTATTTAGAAGTTAATCATTTCAGTTGAATATAATGTATTTTTAAGAGCATACGTCAATGCAAAAACGTTTCTAAAGAATTGTGAGTTTCTTTAAGTCTTTACAGTTGTTTATGAAAACAATTAAGGTTAATTTGCCGGGTTATTTCTAATTCTTTACAGAAATGAATAATCCTCTCAACAAAAGTATTGTCAGTGGTAATCAACACAGTAGGATATGTGAAAAAATCCACTTAAATTAATGATGAATATATTTTGACTGTTTTTCCAACGGTTTGCTAAAACAAAAACATTTGTACTTTTTTTTGATATAATTATTGTATAATAAAATAAAAGTTCTTTTGATGAATTTCGCATAAGAGATGTATTTGTCTCTTAAATAGAACATGACTTGCGGCTCTGATGTTCATGCAAACATCTCTTACTCTAAAGGAATATTATTTAATAACATTTAAATATAGAGTATTATATCGATACTCCCTCTGACTTACATAGTAAGACGCACATCTTTTATCTAGGTTTTTAAGTCGAATTCCCGATGGTGGGCAAAAATATAGTCATTTAAATGGGTATTCCACAGTTAAATTCCATTAATAAAAACTTCCGAATTGCGGCGTGATGATCCTTCAGACTTACCACTTGTGTAAATGCTGTTGCCGCTGCACGTATGTAAATACAGCATTTACACAAGTGGTAAGTCTAACGTGTAAGCAACAAGTACAGCGTATTTGAATGTTACTATACGAACACTTTTACCAGACTAGCGTTCTTTTTTTTGCACAATTAAGAATCGAACTTGAACCCACCGGGTTCAGGTCAAGTGTTATACAAATTAGGATACAGAGTTCACTATCGACAAAATTAGTTCATTTACATGACAATGAATGGAAACTTAAGTGGTAGCAGTCCTTCTGAAACACCTGTAAAATATGAAAGGACATCTAGTTAAAATCTTAAGGGAGGGGACCTTTACATAAACAAATCATAAGTCTAATTTAATAATAAAGTAATTTTAAATAGGTTATAGATGACCTCTTTATTTTGAAGGATTTTATGAAAGGATAAATAAAAAATTGCAAAGCCTCAGGTTCAAAAAATAACGGGCTCGTCCGGGATTTGAACCCGGGACCTCTCGCACCCAAAGCGAGAATCATACCCCTAGACCAACGAGCCGGTTGCGTTGTGAATTAAGAATTGAAATGTCATTTTAAGCAATATTTATTTTGCAATAATGAAAAAGTGCAATTTTGCAGGTACAGCAATTTTAATTAGTACAACACGTGCATTTATTTATTGTTCAGTTTTTGTATTGATATTTCTGGCGTAAAAGTTATGGCTAGTTGGTCTAGGAGCATGCTTCTGGCTTTGGGTGCAAGAGGTTCTGGGTTCAAATCCAGGACGATATTTTATTATTTATTTTTTGATAATTTTGATGCCTTAAAATATCAGTACTAGCTAAATTGATATTTCCCGTTTTGGAATCACTTGCAGACAATATTTTTTGGAACGTTATTTATGCTTGTGTATGAACATCACGTGTTTAATTCCTGATTTTTCTTTTCCTTTCATCCCCACCATTCCTTCCTTTCCTTTTGATTGATGGGATCTAACTTTATATGAAAAATAATGTTCGGGTGATTGTCCGTTTTTTGTGGGGTTCGTGGGCATATGCTATTGGTGTGTTTATGGATTTCATGGGGATGGATAGTCAACTTGCTTCATTTACTTTTGTCTGGTTGGTTAGAAAAGGCTGCCAGCTGGCAATAAGTCCGCTAGATTGTATTTGCAATAAAAAATGTTAAATAAAAAATAATAAAACACCATGCAAATATACTTCACAACATTTATAGCCGACATATATACTAGTTGAAAGATTTACAGCCTGAGAACGGAAAAATATGCAGCCTGAAAACGAAAAGAGCTGACCCCAACAGCTTATCTAGGCAATGAGTTATGACAATGCCAGGAAGAAGAAGAAGAAAGATCTACAAAGGTTTCAGCATGGTTCATCGTCATAGTTTTTCTGAATACACGCAGATGTGGGTGAATACCTAGATTTCATTTTAAAATTACTATTTCAAAGTTTGTTAACAAAGTTTGCATTTGGTAAGAAAAAACATTTATAATAAACGTTTTTGATTGGTATGCGCTCGAGTGCTGCATCTATTCAATACTTTTAGTCCTCTTAAGAAATTAAAATAAATGTCGCTTAATTGTTATTATTATTTCATCAAATTAATTGTGACAAAGCATCTCTTCATCCTTTTGTAGACTACTTGTATGTTTTATAGACTACTTGTATGTTTTATAGACTTCTTGTATGTTTTGTGAGTAAGTGAACACAGAACTATATTTAAATAATCGGATATCAAGGGGAATCGAACTGGCGAATCTTGGGTTGAAAGTTAGACCTCCACTAATAATTTAACAAAATTAAGTGTTTTGTGGATTTGACCTATTTTGCGTACAAATGTTCAGTAAGTGAATCATTAACCTTGCCAATTAGATTTATGGTCGCAAGACCAAATAAATTGAGCTTTTTTATTTGTCCACAGCCTTCACCTTAGAATCCTTTTTTATAGTGTGTTTTTAATCTGTCAATAATATTGTGTTCATTTCATCACAGCCTAAAGATTTTTCTCTTATGTTATTAAACTATAAATTCTTTGAAACTGCTCCCCTTCTTTGAAATGTTGTGTATTATTATTCTCGCTACATTCACAAAAGTTCCTAACATATTAAAAAAATAATCTTATTAATCTATCCTCTCTGCTTAAAGGATACCTCAGTCGATTTATTTTATAAAACAATATGACATTTTTATTTTAAATTTCTCAATAAGAAAACAGGTTAGAGAAAAACATATGTATGATATAAGCGTAATTCATTTATTTAGAAGCTTGTAACATGCATGGTATAGAGATTAAAAAGAAATATTTTCAATTATAACTACGTATTCTCATTTTATTTACAGTTTAGCTCATTTCTTCTACGGGAAAAGAGTGCAGTGCGTAATGAACTAGGTAGGCAAGTTTCTGCCGCCCAATCTCGGCCGTGCCGTCTTCTTCAGCCCCAATTTTGAAATAACAGCCTTAATCTTGGAGTGAATCGCTGCTTCCATCTTAGAGAGTTCGTCGACACTCTTCTCGAATTCCAGCCTAGCTGAGACATTGCCCTCAGCAGGGGGATTTTTCAATCCGTCTAGTAATTTGCTCTTCAGACCTTCTATATCTTTCTTCATTTTCTTCAATTCATTTTCGCTGTTCCTAACTTTGTATCTGAGGATAGTAAGGTTCAATTTATGAAGACGTTTTCTTCCCCGTGATCTTCTTGAAGCATCTCGATTACGAATGGCCTTCTGGAGTTCCTCTTCTGTTCGGTCATTTGTGGAGATCACCTGGCGCGCCATATTTTCATTTTTGGTACTTTCTATGAAAACAGTGACGACCCTCTCCAAAATGTCGAATTTAATATTATTGAGGTCCCCATCCTTGATATTTTCGATCAAAAACTTCTTATATGACATCTGAAACAATTTAAAATACAAAATGAATTTCGTTCAAGCAATGAAAGTATCCGCACAATGTCTATTGGAACCGTATTCATTATTTATTAGCGCTCGAGATTTTGTTGTTGAAATAAATACATTTATTGATAATGTCCATTGTGTCTTAATAAATATGAAATGAACGTTGAATTTTATTTAGACTAAATTTTTAATAGTAAATATATATACTTGTTCAAGATTCATTATCATCCATAGAACGTTACTAATTTAAAATGAAATTTAAACATTATGAACCTGGTATAAATTTCTCACTTAATATAACGTATTCGGAAATTAATGCGAAAAAATTGTATAAATAAGAAAAAAAAAAAGTTACTTTAAAGGTATGAATTGTGTGTAGGAATAAATGCAATAAAAGGTTAAAATTAGACAAAATGAAATTAACAAAAAAAAAAGCGCACAAATTATGTACTGATTCGTTATGTCAAGAAATATCATATTATACTCACCGACATTACAATGATGATGATAAAACATATGGCAATAAACACGTTGAAACTCACTCAACTATGAAGATAATCTTCTTTAATGGTGAAGAACTATAAATGATTTTACTCGTAGAAACACACACCACACCAACACTTATATTCGATATTAAACGAAGGAGTAAGAATCACAAGCTGTGAGAGAACGATTCGCTATCTGAGCAAGCAGAAATACTTATGCCGGTTCTGTTCAAGCGCTGTCCCTTTTATATCCCGCAAGAAGAAGACGGAAGATTCAAAAGCATGAGTCAAAGAGAGGTGGCAAGAAAAATGAGTATTTAACGATAACGTAAAGGGAAAATACAGTGCCGCATCGGGAATAATTTTTAAAAATTAAATAAAAATTACACATTTTCGATTTTTTTATGTATTCCCTTTTAATATTTATCTTCCAGTTTAAATTGGGTATAAAATCTAATAAAATTATTTAGATTTCATTTTAAAATTACTATTTCAAATTTTGTTAACAAAGTTTGCGTTTGGTAAGAAAAAACATTTATATTGAAAGTTTTTGATTGGTATGCGCTATTTAAACGTATGGTTTCTTATTATATAATATATAATCAATTAAAAATAATATATCAAAACAATGAAGTAGTAAAATCAATTAACAGTTATTTTTTAATACGTTGGTAATTAATGTATTTTTTTATTATGTCTTTGCACAATTATTAAAATAAAAATTTCAACGCTAACAAATCCTTTGTTTTGCGTATGCAAGGCGTTTTTTAAACATGCTTTGCCATGAATACGTATATTGTTAAATATAATGATAATGTAAACATTATTTTTTTAAAGAATACATATGATAGGATATATCCTCGAACACTTGTCGGAAAAAGTACTTGTGTCGTTCGAGAGGAATAACACAGCGCGGGGTTCGAACCGACGACCTTCCGCACGGAGGTCCAGACGTTACCGCGCGGCCATGCACCTCATACATTATTACATAACATTTTTATTTTCGAATTTATGGTATTATGATCATATACTGAAACAAGATTTACTTGCAATTTAAAACAAATGGTTTGTTATGTTTAGAAATAATATTCAGCACAACAATGATAATCATGTTTTTTTTTTGAGAAATAAGGGTTTCTTTTATAAAAAAGTTAGTGTTTAATAAATATTAGAGGAACCAGATTTTTATAAAAACAATAGTGATCCAAATAATCAAAAAAACTGTGAAACAGGTCATAGAAAACGTTATCGAGAAAAAAACATGTAATTATTTCGGTTGAATATAATGTATTTTTAAGAGCATACGCCAATGCCAAAACGTTTCTAAGCAATTGTGAGTTTCTTTAAGTCTTTACAGTTGTTTGTCAAAACAATAAAGGTTAATTTTCCGGGTTATTTCTAATTCTTTACAGAAATGAATAATCCTTTCAACAAAAAAAATATCAGTGGTAATCCACCCAGTAGGATATGTGAAAAAATCCACTTAAATTAATTATGAATATATTGTGACTGTTTTTCCAACGGTTTGCTAAAATAAGAACATTTGTACCTTTTTTAATATAATTATTATACGAGTATAATAAAATAAAAGTTCTTTTGATGAATTTCGCATAAGAGATGTATTCCTTTCTTAAATAGAACATGACTTGCGGCTCTGGTGTTTATGCAAACATATCTTACTCTAAAGGAATGTTATTTAATTGTATTTAAATATATAGTATTATATCGATACTCCCTCTGACTTACATAGTACGGCGCACATCTTTCATCTAGGATTTTAAGTCGAATTTCCGATGGTGGGCAAAAATATCAAGCCTTTTAAATGGGTATTCCACAGTTAAATTCCACTAAAAAAACATCCGAATTGCGGCGTGATGATCCTTCAGCCTTACCACTTGTGTAAATGTATTTCCATACGTGCAGTGGCATGGGTTATAGATGACCTCTTTATTTTGAAGAATTTTATGAAAGGATAAATAAAAAAAATTAAAAATTGCAAAGCCTCAGGTTAAAAAAATAACGGGCTCGTCCGGGATTTGAACCCGGGACCTCTCGCACCCAAAGCGAGAATCATACCCCTAGACCAAGGAGCCGTTTGCGTTATGTATTAAGAATTGAAATGTCATTGTAAGCAATATTTATTTTGCAATAATGAAAAAGTGCAATTTTGCAGTTACAGCAATTTTAATTAGTACAACACGTGCATTTGTTTATTGTTCAGTTTTTTTATTGATTTTTCTGGCGTAAAAACTATGGCTAGTTGGTCTAGGAGCATGCTTCTGGCTTTGGGTGCAAGAGGTACCGGGTTCAAATCCCGGACGATATTTTAATATTTATTTTGTTGATAATTTTGATGCCTTAAAATATCAATAATTGCTAAATTTGTTTTTCCCGTTTTGGAATCACTTGCAGACAATATTTTTTTGGAACGTTATTTATTATTGTATATGAACACCACGTGTTTCATTCCTGATTTTTCTTTTCCTTTCATCCCCACCATTCCTTCCTTTCCTTTTGATTGACGATATCTAACTTTATATGAAAAATAATGTTCGGGTGATTGTCCGTCTTTGTGGGGTTCGCGGGCATATACTAACGTGTGTGTTAATGGATTTGATGGGGATGGATAGTCATTTGAATGATATATGCCACCAGGTAACTTGCCTCATTTACTCTTGTCTGGTTGGTTAGAAGAGACTGCCAGCTGGCAATAAGTCCGCTAGATTGTAATTGCAATAAAAGTGCTAAATAAAAAATAAAAATAATAAATCAGCATACAAATATACTTCACTACATTTATAACCGACATATATACTCGTAGAAAGATTGACAGGCTGACAACCGAAGAATACGCAGCCTGAAAACGAAAAGAGCCAACCCCAACAGCCTATCTAGGCAATGAGTTATGACAATGCCAGGAAGAAGAAAGATCTACAAAGGTTTCATCATGGTTCATCGTCATAGTTTTTTGAACACACGCAGATGTGGGTGAATACCTAGATTTCATTTTGAAATTACTATTTCAAAGTTTGTTTACAAAGTTTGCGTTTGGTAAAGAAAAACATTATATATTAAACGTTTTTGATTGGTGTGCGCTCGAGTGCTGCATCTATTCAATACTTTTAGTCCTCTTAAGAAATTAAAATAAATAAGAGTAAATTGTTATTATAATTAATTGTGACAATACATCTCTTCATCCTTTTGTAGACTACTTGTATGTTTTATAGACTACTTGTATGTTTTGTGAGTAAGTGAAAACAAAACTATATTTAAATAATCGGATATCAAGGGGAATCGAACTGGCGAATCTTGGGTTGAAAGTTAGACCTCCAATTCCAGCCTAGCTGAGACATTGCCATCAGCAGGGGGATTTTCAACCCGTCTAGTAATTTGCTTTTCAAACCTTCTATATCTTTCTTCATTTTCCTGAATTCATCTTCGCTGTTCCTAACTTTTTGATATAATTATTGTATAATAAAATAAAAGTTCTTAGAACATGACTTGCGGCTCCGATGTTTATGCAAACATCTCTTACTCTAAAGGAATGTTATTTAAATATATTTAAATATAGAGTATTATATCGATACTCTCTCTGACTTACATAGTAAGATGCACATCTTTCATCTAGGATTTTAAGTCGAATTCCCGATGGTGGGCAAAAGTATCAAGTCATTTAAATGGGTATTCCACAGTTAAATTCCATTAAAAAAAACTTCCGAATTGCGGCGTGATGATCCTTCAATTATTTTGGAAAAGTTGATATGCGAGTTGGGTTCATCATGTAATATTTCATATATGTCTTATAAAAAAAACGTACAAATCAACGGAGGTATCGGGTTTATAGCCCCTGATATATTTTTGACCAGTTCTTGGAATCACAGATAAATGGGTACATAATTTTGTTATCTTGAGTACCAAATGCAATGAAAAAAGCATTAGAATTATTATATTGTTTGTTATTTTATTGTAAATAAGGGAAACTCATAATTAACTTAAATAACCATATAGTCCATTCGCTTTTTATATTTACGAAATATATAAATAAATAAATAATAGGTTTATTGAAAGCAACATAGTCTGTACAGATTATATTTAAATAACTCTTCTAAAACACATAAATTGCAGATAATACATCAAATACAGAAGCTATCAAAAGGTCTGGGCTCATCTAATATCAACCCCCTCTGCCAAGACACACCTCACCAATATAAGGCGAACCCAGCCACGGGGACACCAGATGTTTTTTAGCCCACACCCTATATGGAGGTTGATATGCTAAAAACAGCGGATTTTTTGGTATAAATAATGTAAATACGTGGAAAAATAATCAATCTTTTAATCCCATTTTGATATTTGAGGAATTGTTATAAGAGTGTAATAGAAATTATTTTCGAAATTCTAATTGAAATAACGGTTCTTTCTCAAAGCATATTACATTCTATTTTCCTGTTTATAGTATTAATAAAATAATCCCGATACAGGAAATATGTAATGATATATATTTTCATTACTATACTCTTAGGGAGATCGTTTCCTATACCATTAATGTTTTTTAACAGTTTTTTCTCTGCTGCTAGATTTAATTATACACAAATCAAGCCAGTATGGATACATGCGGAAAGAGTATCCTTGATAATGACAAGTTTTTAAAGCGAATGAAATATTTACTTTGAAATTAGATTTAATGAATTAATTTCAATATGACGAATGACTATCTTGCTTAGATCTATCAAAAATAGTATTTAGTTATCCGTAATGAAATAGTAAGGTTCCTTTTTAATAATAAATGGTATATTGACTGAAAAGAAACGTGATGGTCGAGTGCTGCATATATTCAATACTTTTAGTCCTCTTAAGAAATGATTTCATCAAATTAATTGTGACCAAACATCTCCTCACCCTTTTGTAGACTACTTGTATATATTATAGACTACTTGTATGTTTTATAGACTACTTGTATGTTTTATAGACTACTTGTATGTTTTATAGACTACTTGTGTGTTTTATAGACTACTTGTATGTTTTAATTAAATTCATAAATTGATATATTATTTATAGTTAAGGCGTAAACATTGTGGAGGTTTAAATATATTGTAATTAATTTTATCAAACACTGTTTATTTAACAGGGAGGTATAGTTTTATCGATCATGGTGTTACTTTTAACCTACTGTTTTATTTGTTTACTTACCTTTAAATAATCGGAGTAAACCAGTACCAAATGAAAAATGAAGATTTAAAAAATAAAAACTTAGCGGGTTTATTGACATGCGGCAATCAAAGTGACGAAATATATAAATAATAGGTTTATTGATAGCAACATAGTCTGTACAGAATATATTTAAATAACACTTCTAAAACACATCAATTGCAGATAGTACATTAAATACAGAAGATATCAAAAGGTCTGGGCTCATCTAATAGCATCCCCTCGGCCAAGACACACCACACCAAAATAAGGCGAACCCAGCCACGGGGACACCAGATATTTTTTAGCCCACACCCTATATGGAGGTTGATATGCTAAAAGCAGCGGATTTTTTGGTATAAATAATGTAAATACGTGGAAAAATAATCAATCTTTTAATCCCATTTTGATATTTGAGGAATTGTTATAAGGGTGTTATAATGCAAAATGGAACTAACCTAGAATGCAGATTATTTTGGTAATTAAAAATATGGAAATGAGCCGGCATCAATCATTTTTATTTTAGAAATTCTAATTGAAATAACGGTTCTTTCTCAAAGCATATTATATTCTATTTTCTTGTTTATAGTATTAATAAAATAATCCCGATACAGGAAATATGTAATGATATAAAATTTCATTACTATACTCTTAGGGAGATCGTTTCCCATACCATTAATGTTTTTTTACAGTTTTTAGTCTGCTGCTAGATTTAATTATACACAAATCAAGCCAGTATGGATACATGCGGAAAGAGTATCCTTGATAATGATAAGTTTTTAAAGCGAATGAAATCTTTACTTTGAAATTAGATTTAATGAATTAATTTCAATATGACGAATGACTATCTTGCTTAGATCTATCCAAAACTATAAAAAAAGCAAATAATGTATCGCATCTCATCCGCCGATTTCGGAAAAAGGTTTTAGAGCCAGTAACACGTATGATGACACAGGATAATTCAGCCGAGACGTCTACCTTTCTCGACTTACGTCTAGTATTTAGTTATCCGTAATGAAATAGTAAGGTTCCTTTGTAATTAATAAATGATATATTGACTGAAAAGAAACGTGACGGTCGAGTGCTGCATCTATTTAATAATTGTAGTCCTCTTAAGAAATTAAAATAAATATCGCTAAATTGTTATTATTATTTCATCAAATTAATTGTGATGAAACATCTCCTCATCCTTTTGTAGACAACTTGTATGTTTTATAGACTACTTGTATGTTTTATAGACTACTTGTATGTTTTATTGGCTACGTGTATGTTTTAAAGACTACTTGTATGTTTTATAGATTACTTGTATGTTTTATAGACTACTTGTATGTTTTATAGACTACTTGTATGTTTTATAGATTACTTGTATGTTTTAAAGACTACTTGTATGTTTTATAGGCTACGTGTATGTTTTAAAGACTACTTGCATGTTTTATAGATTACTTGTATGTTTTATATACTACTTGTATGTTTTAATTAAATTCATAAATTGATATAATATTTATAGTTAAGGAGTTAACATTGTGGAGGATTAAATATATAGAAATTAATTTTATCAAACGCTGTTTATTTAACAGGGAAGTATAGTATTATCAATCATGGTGTTAATTTTAACCTACTGTTTTATTTGTTTACTTACCTTTAAATAATCGAAGTAAACGAGTAGCAAATGAAAAATGAAGATTTATAAAATAAAAACTTAGCGAGTTTATTGACATGCGGCAATCAAAGTGAAAACAAAACAAAATTTTAATAATCGGATATCAAGGGCCTAACTCCGCTTGTGCCGCCTAGTAAGGAAGCACTGCCGGTCCCAAGCCCGGATAAAAGAGGAGGGTTCCCAGGCAAGGTTAGCAGCCTACCTGAGGCAAAAATACTGTAAACGCTCACAGAACAGGAGAAGGAGCCTCGGACATCGGACTGATCACGGACAGGACCAAGGCAGGGTAAAGGAAAAAACGGTTATGGAAACGTAACAACATAACAAGGATCGCATGTTGGAATATTACCTCATTGAACAACAGGGATTGAGAGATCACTGCAGAACTCGACAACCACAACATAGACATATGCGGGATGTCCGAAACCAAAAAGAAAGGCAGAGGAACAGCCAAGTGCTCGAACTATATCTTTATCTATAGTGGAAAATATAAGAAGGACAGGGCCCACTGTGGAGTTGGCATGCTGATTAAGGCACAGTATGAAAGCTCTATAGAAAATATCGACTACATTAATGATAGATTACTCAGGGTCACACTAAGGATAGGAAAAAACATATACCACTTTGTTAGCACATATGCGCCGGATATCACCAAACCACGTGAAGAAACAGAAAACTTCTATGACAAACTACAGGAGACAGTGGATAATATGCCACGAGAAGACAGAGTGGTGATATTTGGGGACCTAAATGCCAGAATAGGAAACCGACAGCTTAATGGAGTTATGCAAAGATTCAACGAAGTTGTCAGCGATGAAAACGGGAAAATGCTTGTGGAATTTTGCGCTAGAAACGAACTCAGGATAAAAAATACATTCTTCATCCACAAGGAGCAACACAAATATACTTTCCGGAACGTGAGAGGAGATAAGTCGATGATTGACTTTATAATCACAAATAGACAAATCCATCCAGTTGATGTCATTGACATAAGAGCACTTACTTCAGCAAATATAGGCTCAGCTGAGCTTTCTAAACTGTTTAATAAAATATTCGACACATAAATTATCCATAACGACTGGAGAACAAGTATAACAATACCCATCTTTAAAAAGGGGCAGAAAACAAATCCTGAAAACTACAGAGGAATATCCCTGCTGTGCTCTACTCTTAAATTGTTCACAATTATAATAAAAGAAAAACTTGAAATACATATTACAAATAGAGAGGAACAGCAGGGATTCAGAAAGAACCGCTCTACTACCGACGCTATATTAACTCTTAGACAAATTAAAGAAAAAGCATTAGAATACAACAAACCAGCCTAACTCTGTTTTGTCGATCTTACAAAAGCTTTCGACAGGATTCGGTTGAAGGACCTTCTGAACACTTTATCCACAAAAATGATACCTCCGTCACTCATTAATGTCATAAGAGAGATCAACCTGAATAGTAACACAAAAATGAGAGCAAATTGGAAATATACTAAACGCATAAAAACATCAGTTGGAATCAGACAAGGCGATAGCCTAAGCCCATTTCTCTTTAACTGCATAATAAATAATATCATTGCAGAGGTCTCATCTCTCAAATTGGGGTACAGTCTTGGTAACGAAGCGGTGGGAATTCTCTGTTATGCTGACGACGCTACACTCATAGTTGAAAATAAAAATGGCTTACAGAGAATGCTCACAAAGTTCGATGAATCCTGCTCAAAGTACAATATGATTATCTCCGTAGCAAAAACCAAGTGTATGACATTCTCCAAAGACCCACTAGAGTGCAGAATTTCAGTACGTGACGAGCCAATTGAACAGGCAACCCAGTTCAGATATCTTGGCAGTGAACTGCTCAGCTCTCAAGAATTCCATACATAGGTCTACATGGGGTGCCAGATGGACAGCGTCCGCCAGGGAGACCCCCGAAACGATGGAGAGATAGCTGGAGCTCAGCATCACAGGACAATCCTGCAGTAACAGACTCTTGAGAGTCTACAGAAAGTTTAAGAAGAAGAAGAAAGATACCAAGGGGAATCGAACTGGCGAATCTTGGGTTGAAAGTTAGACCTCAACTAATAGTTTATCAAATTTAAGTGTTTTGTGGATTTGACCTATTTAGCGTACAAATGTTCAGTAAGTGAATCATTAACCTTGCCAATTAGATTTATGGTCGCCTGACAAAATAAATTGAGCTTTTTTATTTGTCCACAGCCTTCAACTTGGAATCCTTTTTCATAGTGTGTTTTAAATCTGTCAAAAATATTGTGTTCATTTCATCACAGCCTGAAAATTTTCCTCTTATGTTATTAAACTATAAATTCTTTCAAACTAGTCCCCTTCTTTGAAATGTTGTGTATTATTATTCTCGCTACATTCACAAAAGTTCCTGACATATAAAAAAATAATCTCATTAAACTATCATCTCTGCTTAAAGGATACCTAAGTCGATTTATTTTATTGAACGGTAAGACAACATTTTTATTTTAAATTTCTCAATAAGAAAACAGGTAAGAGAAAAACATATAGTATATATGATATAAGCGTAATTCATTTATTTAGAAGCTTGTAACATGCATGGTGTAGAGATTAAAAAGAAATATTTTCAATTATAACTACGTATTCTCATTTTATTTCCAGTTTGACTCATTTCTTATACGGGAAAAGAGTGCAGTGCGTAATGAACTAGGTAGGCAAGTTTCTGCCGCCCACTCTCGGTCGTGCCGTCTTCTTCAGCCCCAATCTCGAAATAACAGCCTTAATCTTGGAGTGGGTCGCTGCTTCCATCTTAGAGAGTTCGTCGACACTCTTCTCGAATTCCAGCCTAGCTGAGACATGGCCCTCAGCAGGGGGAGTTTTCAATCCGTCTAGTAATTTGCTCTTCAGACCTTCTATATCTTTCTTCATTTTCTTCAATTCATTTTCGCTGTTCTTAACTTTGTATCTGAGGATAGTAAGGTTCAATTTATGAAGACGTTTTCTTCCCCGTGATCTTCTTGAAGCATCTCGATTACGAATGGCCTTCTGGAGTTCCTCTTCTGTTCGGTCATTTGTGGAGATCACCTGGCGCGCCATATTTTCATTTTTAGTACTTTCTATGAAAGCAGTGACAACCCTCTCCAAAATGTCGAATTCAATTTTATTGAGGTCCCCATCCCTGATATTTTCGATCAAAAACTTTTTGTATGACATCTGAAACAATTTAAAATACAGAATGAATTTCGTTCAAGCAATGAAAGTATCCGCACAATGTCTATTGGAACCGTATTCATTGTTTAATAGCACTCGAGATTTTCTTGTTAAAATAAATACATTTATTGAGAATGTCCATAGTGTCTTAATAAATATGAAATTAACATTGAATTTTATTTAGACAAAAATTTTATTAGTAGATATATTATACTTGTTCAAGATTCATTATCATCCATAGAACGTTACTAATTTTAAATGAAATTTAAACATTATGAATCTGGTATAAAATTTTCACTAAATATGACGTATTCGGAACTTAATGCGAACAAATGGTATAAATAAGAAAAAAAATAATTAAGTTACTTTAAAGGTATGAATTGTGTGTAGGAATAAATGCAATAAAAGGTTAAAATTAGACAAAATGAAATTAACAAAAAAAAAAACGCGCACAAATTATGTAGTGATACGTTATGTCAAGAAATATCATATTATACTCACCGACATTACAATGATGATGATAAAACATATGGCAATAAACACGTTGACACTCGCTCAACTATGAAGAGAATCTTCTTTAATGGAGAAGAACTATTAATGATTTTACTCGTAGAAACACACACCACACCAACACTTATATTCGATATTAAACGAAGGAGTAAGAATCACAAGCTGTGAGAGAACGATTCGCTATCTGAGCAAGCAGAAATACTTATGCCGGTTCTGTTCAAGCGCTGTCCCTTTTATATCCCGCAAGAAGAAGACGGAAGATTCAAAAGCATGAGTCAAAGAGAGGTGGCAAGAAAAATGAATATTTAACGATAACGTAAAGGGAAAATACAGTGCCGCATCGGGAACAATTTTTAAAAATTAAATAAAAATTACACATTTTCGATTTTTTATGTATTCCCTTTTAATATTTATCTTCGAGTTTAAATTGTGTATAAAATCCATTAGAATTATTTAGATAAAATTACTATTTCAAATTTTGTTAACAAAGTTTGCGTTTGGTAAGAAAAAACATTTATATTGAAAGTTTTTGATTGGTGTGCGCTATTTAAACCTATGGTTTCTTATTATATAATATATAATCAATTAAAAATAATATATCAAAACGATGAAGTAGTAAAATCAATTAAACAGTTATTTTTTAATACGTTGGTAATTAATGTATTTTTTTATTTTGTCTTTGCACGATTATTAAAATAAAAATTTCAACGATAACAAATCCTTTGTATTGCGTATACAAGGCGTTTTTTAAACATGTTTTGCCATGAATACGTATATTGTTAAATATAATGATAATGTCAACATTATTTTTTTAAAGAATAGATATGATAGGATATATCCTCGAACACTTGGCGGAAAAAGTATCTGTGTCGTTCGACGGGAGTAACACAGCGCGGTGATCGAACCGACGACCTTCCGCACGGAGGTCCAGACGTTATCGCGCTGCCATGCACCTCATACATTATAACATTATACTCATTTTGAATTTTTGGTATTATGATCATATAATGAAACAAGATTTACTTATGTTTGGAAAAAAAATCCAACACAACAATGATAATCATGTTTTTTTTTTTTTTTTTTTGAGAAATAAGGTTTTCTTTTATAAAAAAGTTAGTGTTTTATAAAATATTAGAGTAACCAGATTTTTATAAAAACTATAGTGATCCAAATAATCCAAAAAAATGTTAAACAGGTCATGAAAAACGTTATCGAGAAAAAAACATGTAATCATTTCGGTTGAATATAATGTATATTTAAGAGCATACGCCAATGCCAAAATGTTTCTAAACAATTGTGAGTTTCTTAATGTCTTTACAGTTGTTTGTCAAAATAATTAAGGTTAATTTGCCGGGTTATTTCTAATTCTTTACAGAAATGAATAATCCTTTCAACAAAAATATTGTCAGTGGTAATCAACCCAGTAGGATATGTGAAAAAATCCACTTAAATTAATTATGAATATATTGTGACTTTTTTTCCAACGGTTTGCTAAAATAAGAACATTTGTACCTTTTTTAATATAATTATTATACGAGTATAATAAAATAAAAGTTCTTTGGATGAATTTCGCATAAGAGATGTATTTCTCTCTTAAATAGAACATGACTTGCGGCTCTGGTGTTTATGTAAACATATCTTACTCTAAAGGAATGTTATTTAATTGTATTTAAATATATAGTATTATATCGATACTCCCTCTGACTTACATAGTACGGCGCACATCTTTCATCTAGGATTTTAAGTCGAATTTCCGATGGTGGGCAAAAATATCAAGTCTTTTAAATGGGTATTCCACAGTTAAATTCCATTAAAAAAACATCCGAATTGCGGCGTGATGATCCTTCAGCCTTACCACTTGTGTAAATGTATTTCCATACGTGCAGTGGCATGGGTTATAGATGACCTCTTTATTTTGAAGGATTTTATGAAAGGATAAATAAAAAAAATTAAAAATTGCAAAGCCTCAGGTTAAAAAAATAACGGGCTCGTCCGGGATTTGAACCCGGGACCTCTCGCACCCAAAGCGAGAATCATACCCCTAGACCAACGAGCCGGTTGCGTTATGATTTAAGAATTGAAATGTCATTTTAAGCAATATTTATTTTGCAACAATAATAAATTGCAATTTTGCAGTTACAGCAATTTTAATTAGTACAACACGTGCATTTATTTATTGCTCAGTTTTTGTATTGATATTTCTGGCGAAAAAGTTATGGCTAGTTGGTCTAGGAGCATGCTTCTAGCTTGGGTGCAAGAGGTCCCGGGTTCAAATCCCGGACGATATTTTATTATTTATTTTTTGATAATTTTGATGTCTTAAAATATCAATACTAGCTAAATTGATATTTCCCGTTTTGGAAGCACTTGCAGACAATATTTTATGGAACGTCATTTATGCTTGTATATGAACACCACGTGTTTAATTCTTGATTTTTCTTTTCCTTTAAACCCCACCATTCCTTCCTTTCCTTTTGATTGATGATATCTTACTTTATATGAAAAATAATGTTCGGGTGATTGTCCGTCTTTGTGGGGTTCGTGGGCATATGCTAACGTGTGTGTTTATGGATTTCATGAGGATGGATAGTCATTTGAATGATTTATGCAACCAGGTAACTTGCTTCATTTACTTTTGTCTGGTTGGTTAGAAAAGGCTGCCAGCTGGCAATAAGTCCGCTAGATTGTATTTGCAATAAAAAATGTTAAATAAAAAATAATAAAACACCATGCAAATATACTTCACAACATTTATAGCCGACATATATACTAGTTGAAAGATTTACAGCCTGAGAACCGAAAAATATGCAGCCTGAAAACGAAAAGAGCTGACCCCAACAGCTTATCTAGGCAATGAGTTATGACAATGCCAGGAAGAAGAAGAAGAAAGATCTACAAAGGTTTCAGCATGGTTCATCGTCATAGTTTTTTGAATACACGCAGATGTGGGTGAATACCTAGATTTCATTTTAAAATTACTATTTCAAAGTTTGTTTACAAAGTTTGCGTTTGGTAAGAAAACACATTTATATTGAACGTTTTTGATTGGTGTGCGCTCGAATGCTGCATCTATTCAATACTTTTAGGCCCCTTAAGAAATTAAAATAAATGTCGCTTAGTTGTTATTATTATTTCATCAAATGAATTGTGACAAAGCATCTCTTCATCCTTTTGTAGACTACTTGTATGTTTTATAGACTACTTGTATGTTTTGAGAGTAGGTGAACACAAAACTATATTTAAATAATCGGATATCAAGGGGAATCGAACTGGCAAATCTTGGGTTGAAAGTTAGACCTCCACTAATAATTTAACAAAATTAAGTGTTTTGTGGATTTGACCTATTAAGCGTACAAATGTTCAGTAAGTGAATCTTTACCCTTGCCAATTAGATTTATGGTCGTGAGAACAAATAAATTGAGCTTTTTTATTTGTCCACAGCCTTCACCTTAGAATCTTTTTTTTATAGTGTGTTTTTAATCTGTCAATAATATTGTGTTCATTTCATCCCAGCCTAAACATTTTCCTCTTATGTTATTAAACTACAAATTCTTTCAAACAACTACCCTTCTTTGAAATGCTGTGAATTATTATTCTCGCTACATTCACAAAAGTTCCTAACATATTGAAAAAAATATCTCATTGAACTATCCTCTCTGCTTAAAGGATACCTCAGTAGATTTATTTTATTAAACAATAAGACATTTTTATTTTAAATTACTCAATAAGAAAACAGGTTAGAGAAAAACTTTTATATGAAATAAGCGTAATTCATTTATTTAGAAGCTTGTAACATGCATGGTATAATTGGTGCATGCATGGTATAATTAATTTTACTACTTCATCGTTTTGATACAAAAAATGTATCAAAACGATGAAGTAGTAAAATTAATTAAACAGTTAGTTTTAAATACGTTGGTAATTAGTGTATTTTTTTATTGTCTTTGCACGATTATTTAAATAAAAATTTCAATGATAACAAATCCTTTGTATTGCGTATGCAAGGCATTTTTTAAACATGTTTTGCCATGAATACGTATATTGTTAAATATAATGATAATGTATACATTTTTTTTTGCAAGAGATATGATAGGATATATCCTCGAACACTTGGCGGAAAAAGTACCTGTGTCGTTCGAGGGGAGTAACACAGCGCGGGGTTCGAACCGACGACCTTCCGCACGGAGGTCCAGACGTTACTGCGCGGCCATGCACCTCATACATTATAACATAACACTCATTTTTTATTTTCGAATTTTTGGTATTATGATCATATAATGAAACAAGATTTACTTTTAATTTAAAACAAAAGGTTTGTTATGTTTAGAAATAAAATTCAGCACAACAATGATAATCATGTTTTTTTTTTTTTTTTTTTGAGAAATAGGGTTTTCTTTTATAAAAAAGTAAGTATTTAATCAATTTTAGAGGAACCAGATTTTTAAAATAACAAAAGTGATCCAAATAATCCAAAAAACTGTGAAACAGGTCATGGTAAACGTTATCGAGAAAAAAACATGTGAAAAAATCTACTTAAATTAATGATGAATATATTGTGACTGTTTTTCCAGGGGTTCGCTTACAAAAAAACATTTGTACCTTTTTTGATATAATTATTGTATAATAAAATAAAAGTTCTTTTGATGACTTTCGCATAAGAGATGTATTCCTTTCTTTAATAGAACATGACTTGCGGCTCTGATGTTTATGCAAACATATCTTACTCTAAAGGAATGTTATTTAATAACATTTAAATATAGAGTATTATATCGATACTCCCTCTGACTTACTTAGTACGGCGCACATCTTTCATCTAGCATTTTAAGTCGAATTCCAGATGGTGGGCAAAAATATAAAGTCATTTAAATGGGTATTCCACAGTTAAATTCCATTAAAAAAAAAACCTCCGAATTGCGGCGTGATGATCCTTCAATTATTTTGGAAAAGTTGATATGCGAGTTGGGTCCATCATTTCTAATAAAAAAAACGTACAAAACAACGGAGGTCTCGGGTTTATAGCCCCTGATATCTTTTTGACCAGTTCCAGGAATCACAGATAAATGGGTACGTAATTTTTTTATCTTGAGTACGAAATGCAATACAAAAAGCATTAGAATTATTATATTGTTTGTTATTTTATTGTAAATAAGGGAAACTCATAATTAACTTAAATAACCATATAGTCCATTCGCTTTTTATATTTACGAAATATATAAATAAATAAATAATAGGTTTATTGAAAGCAACATAGTCTGTACAGATTATATTTAAATAACTCTTCTAAAACACATAAATTGCAGATAATACATCAAATACAGAAGCTATCAAAAGGTCTGGGCTCATGTAATATCAACCCCCTCTGCCAAGACACACCCCACCAATATAAGGCGAACCCAGCCACGGGGACACCAGATGTTTTTTAGCCCACACCCTATATGGAGGTTGATATGCTAAAAACAGCGGATTTTTTGGTATAAATAATGTAAATACGTGGAAAAATAATCAATCTTTTAATCCCATTTTGATATTTGAGGAATTGTTATAAGAGTGTAATAGAAATTATTTTAGAAATTCTAATTGAAATAACGGTTCTTTCTCAAAGCATATTACCTTCTATTTTCCTGTTTATAGTATTAATAAAATAATCCCGATACAGGAAATATGTAATGATATATATTTTCATTACTATACTCTTAGGGAGATCGTTTCCCATACCATTAATGTTTTTTAACAGTTTTTTCTCTGCTGCTAGATTTAATTATGCACAAATCAAGCCAGTATGGATACATGCGGAAAGAGTATCCTTGATAATGACAAGTTTTTAAAGCGAATGAAATCTTTACTTTGAAATTATATTTAATGAATTAATTTCAATATGACGAATGACTATCTTGCTTAGATCTATCAAAAATAGTATTAAGTTATCCGTAATGAAATAGTAAGGTTCCTTTTTAATAATAAATGGTATATTGACTGAAAAGAAACGTGATGGTCGAGTGCTGCATATATTCAATACTTTTAGTCCTCTTAAGAAATGATTTCATCAAATTAATTGTGACCAAACATCTCCTCACCCTTTTGTAGACTACTTGTATATATTATAGACTACTTGTATGTTTTATAGACTACTTGTGTGTTTTATAGACTACTTGTGTGTTTTATAGACTACTTGTGTGTTTTATAGACTACTTGTATGTTTTATAGACTACTTGTGTGTTTTATAGACTACTTGTATGTTTTATAGACTACTTGTGTGTTTTATAGACTACTTGTATGTTTTAATTAAATTCATAAATTGACATATTATTTATAGTTAAGGCGTAAACATTGTGGAGGTTTAAATATATTGTAATTAATTTTATCAAACACTGTTTATTTAACAGGGAAGTATAGTATTATCGATCATGGTGTTACTTTTAACCTACTGTTTTATTTGTTTACTTACCTTTAAATAATCGGAGTAAACCAGTACCAAATGAAAAATGAAGATTTAAAAAATAAAAACTTAGCGGGTGTATTGACATGCGGCAATCAAAGTGAAAACCAAAGTCTATTTTAATAACCGGATATCAAGAGGAATCGAACTGGCGAATCTTGTGTTGAAAGTCAGACGTCCACTAATAATTTATCAAATTTTAATGTTTTGTGAATTTGACCTATTTAACGTACAAATGTTCAGAAAGTGAATCAATAACCTTGCCAATTAGATTTATGGTCGTGAGACCAAATAAATTGAGCCTTTTTATTTGTCCACAGCCTTCACCTTAGAATCCTTTTTTTTTATAGTGTGTTTTTAATCTGTCAATAATATTGTGTTCATTTCATCACAGCCTAAAGATTTTCCTCTTATGTTATTAAACTATAAATTCTTTCAAACTACTCCCCTTCTTTGAAATGTTGTGTATTATTATTCTCGGTACATTCACAAAAGTTCCTAACATATTGAAAAAAATATCTCATTGAACTATCCTCTCTGCTTAAAGGATACCTCAGTAGATTTGTTTTATTAAACAATAAGACATTTTTATTTTAAATTACTCAATAAGAAAACAGGTTAGAGAAAAAACATTTATATGAAATAAGCGTAATTAATTTATTTAGAATCTTGTAACATGCATGGTGTAGAGATTAAAGAGAAATATTTTCAATTATAACTACGTATTCTAATTTTATTTACAGTTTGGCTCATTTATTATACGGGAAAAGAGTGCAGTGCGTAATGAACTAGGTAGGCAAGTTTCTGCCGCCCACTCTCGGTCGTGCCGTCTTCTTCAGCCCCAATCTCAAAATATCAGCCTTAATCTTGGAGTGGATCGCTGCTTCCATCTTAGAGAGTTCGTCGACACTCCTCTCGAATTCCAGCCTAACTGAGACATGCCCCTCAGCAGGGGGATTTTTCAATCCGTCTAGTAATTTGGTTTTCAAAGCTTCTATATCTTTCTTCATTTTCCTCAATTCATCTTCGCTGTTCGTAACTTTGTATCTGAGGATAGCAAGGTTTAATTTATGAAAACGTTTTCTTCCCCGTGATCTTCTTGAAGCATCTCGATTACGAATGGCCTTCTGGAGTTCCTCTTCTGTTCGGTCATTTGTGGAGATCACCTGGCGCGCCATATTATCATTTTTTGTACTTTCTATGAAAGCAGTGACGTCCCTCTCCAAAATGTCAAATTCAATTTTATTGAGGTCCCCATCCTTGATATTTTCGATCAAAAACTTTTTATAGGAAATCTGAAACAATTTAAAATACAAAATGAATTTCATTCAAGCATTGAAAGTATCCGCACAATGTCTATTGGAACCGTATGCATTGTTTAATTGCGCTCGAGATTTTCTTGTTGAAATAAATACATTTATTGATAATGTCCATATTTTGTCTTAATAAATACGAAATGAACATTGAATTTTATTTAGACAAAAACTTTATTAGTTGATATATTATACTTGTTCAAGATTCATTATCATCCATAGAACGTTACTAATTTTAAAGGAAATTTAAACATTATGAACCTGGTATAAATTTCTCACTAAATATAACGTATTCGGAAATTAATGCGAAAAAATGGTATAAATAAAAAATAAAATTAAGTTACTTTAAAGGTATGAATTGTGCGTAGGAATAAATGCAATAAAAGGTTAAAATTAGACAAAATGAAATTAACAAAAAAAAACGCGCACAAATTATGTACTGATACGTTATGTCAAGAAATATCATATTATACTCACCGACATTACAATGATGATGATAAAACATATGACAATAAACACGTTGACACTCGCTCAACTATGAAGATAATCTTCTTTAATGGAGAAGAACTATAAATGATTTTACTCGTAGAAACACACACCACACCAACACTTATATTCGATATTAAACGAAGGAGTAAGAATCACAAGCTGTGAGAGAACGATTCGCTATCTGAGCAAGCAGAAATACTTATGCCGGTTCTGTTCAAGCGCTGTCCCTTTTATATCCCGCAAGAAGAAGACGGAAGATTCAAAAGCATGAGTCAAAGAGAGGTGGCAAGAAAAATGAATATTTAACGATAACGTAAAGGGAAAATACAGTGCCGCATCGGGAACAATTTTTAAAAATTAAATAAAAATTACACATTTTCGATTTTTTATGTATTCCCTTTTAATATTTATCTTCGAGTTTAAATTGTGTATAAAATCCATTAGAATTATTTAGATTTCATTTCAAAATTACTATTTCAAATTTTGTTTACAAAGTTTCCGTTTGGTAAGTTAAAACATTTATATTGAAGATTTTTGATTGGTGTGCGCTATTTAAACGTATGGTTTCTTATTATATAATATATAATAAATTTTTAAAAAATGTATCAAAACGATGAAGTAGTAAAATCAATTAAACAGTTATTTTTTAATACGTTGGTAATTAATGTATTTTTTTTATTATGTCTTTGCACGATTATTAAAATAAAAATTTCAATGATAACAAATCCTTTGTATTGCGTATGCAAGGCGTTTTTTAAACATGCCTTGCCATGAATACGTATATTGTTAAATATAATGATAATGTAATCATTATTTTTTTTAAAGAAGAGATATGATAGGATATATCCTCGAACACTTGTCGGAAAAAGTACCTATGTCGTTCGAGGGGAGTAACATAGCGCGGGGTTCGAACTGACGACCTTCCGCACGGAGGTCCAGATGTTACCGCGCGGCCATGCACCTCATACAATATTACATAACACTCATTTTTTATTTTCGAATTTTCGGTATTATGATCATATAATGAAACAAGATTTACTTGTAATTTAAAACAAATGGTTTGTTATGTTTAGAAATAAAAATAAAATTCAGCACAACAATGATAATCATGTTTATTTTTGAGAAATAAGGTTTTCTTTTATAAAAAAGTAAGTGTTTAATAAAGATTAGAGGAACCAGATTTTTATAAAAACAATAGTGATCCAAATTATCCAAAAAACTGTGAAACAGGTCATGGAAAACGTTATCGAGAAAAAAACATGCAATCATTTCGGTTGAATATAATGTATTTTTAAGAGCATACGCCAATGCCAAAACGTTTCTAAGCAATTGTGAGTTTCTTTAAGTATTTACAGTTGTTTGTCAAAACAATAAAAATTAATTTGCCGGGTTATTTCTAATTCTTCACAGAAATCAAAAATCCTTTCAATAAAAATATTGTCAGTGGTAATCAACCCAGTAAGATATGTGAAAAAATCCACTTAAATTAATTATGAATATATTGTGACTGTTTTTCTAGCGGTTTGCTAAAATAAAAAAATTTGTTCCTTTTTTGATATAATTATTGTATAATAAAATAAAAGTTCTTTTGATGAATTTCGCATAAGAGATGTATTCCTTTCTTTAATAGAACATGACTTGCGGCTCTGATGTTTATGCAAACATCTCTTACTCTAAAGGAATGTTATTTAATAACATTTAAATATAGAGTATTATATCGATACTCCCTCTGACTTACATAGTAAGACGCACATCTTTCGTCTAGGATTTTAAGTCGAATTCCCGATGGTGGGCAAAAATATAAAGTCATTTAAATGGGTATTCCACAGTTAAATTCCATTAAAAAAACTTCTGAATTGCGGCGGGATTATCCTTAAATTATTTTGGAAAAGGTGATATGCGAGTTGGGTCCATCATGTAATATTTCATATATTTCTAATAAAAAAAAAACTTACAAATCAACGAAGGTCTCGGGTTTATAGCCCCTGATATCTTTTTGACCAGTTCCAAGAATCAGAGATAAATGGGTACATAATTTTGTTATCTTGAGTACCAAATGCAATGCAAAAAGCATTAGAATTATTATATTGTTTGTTAGTTTATTGTAAATAATGGAAACTCATAATTAACTTAAATAACCATATAGTCCACTTGCTTTCTATTTACGAAATAAATAAATAATAGGTTTATTGATAGCAACATAGTCTGTACAGATTATATTTAAATAACACTTCTAAAACACATAAATTGCAGATGATACATTAAATACAGAAGCTATTAAAAGGTCTGGGCTCATCTAATAGCATCCCTTCGGCCAAGATACACCCCACCAATATAAGGCGAACCCAGCCACGGGGACTCCAGATGTTTTTTAGCCCACACCCTATATGGAGGTTGATATGCTAAAAGCAGCGGAATTTTTGGTATAAATAATGTAAATACGTGGAAAAATAATCAATCTTTCAATCCCATATTGATATTTGAGGAATTGTTATAAGAGTGTAATAATGCAAAATGGAACTAACCTAGAATGCAGATTCTTTTGGTTATTAAAAATATGAAAATGAGCCGGTATCAATCATTTTTATTTTCGAAATTCTAATTGAAATAACGGTTCTTTCTCAAAGCATATTATATTCTATTTTCTTGTTTATAGTATTAATAAAATAATCCCGATAGAGGAAATATGTAATGATATAAAATTTCATTACTATACTCTTAGGGAGATCGTTTCCCATACCATTAATGTTTTTTTACAGTTTTTAGTCTGCAGCTAGATTTAATTATACACAAATCAAGCCAGTATGGATACATGCGGAAAGATTATCCTTGATAATGATAAGTGTTTAAAGCGAATGAAATCTTTACTTTGAAATTAGATTTAATGAATTAATTTTAATATGACGAATGACTATCTTGCTTAGATCTATCAAAAACTATAAAAAAAGCAAATAGTGTATCGCATCTCATCCGCCGATTTCGGAAACAGGTTTTAGAGCCAGTTACATGTATGAAGACACAGGATAATTCAGCCGGGACGTCTACCTTTCTCGACTAACGTCTAGTATTTAGTTATCCGTAATGAAATAGTAAGGTTCCTTTGTAATTAATAAATGGTATAGTGACTGAAAAGAAACCTAACGGTCGAGCGCTGCATCTATTCAATACTTGTAGTCCTCTTAAGAAATTATTTCATCAAATTAATTGTGACTAAACATCTCCTCACCCTTTTGTAGACTACTTGTATGTTTTATAGACTACTTGTATGTTTTATAGACTACTTGTATGTTTTATAGTTTACTTGTATGTTTTATAGACTACTTGTGTGTTTTATAGACTATTTGTATGTTTTAATTAAATTCATAAATTGATATATTATTTATAGTTAAGGCGTAAACATTGTGGAGGTTTAAATATATTGTAATTAATTTTATCAAACACTGTTTATTTAACAGGGAAGTATGGTATTATCGATCTTGGTGTTACTTTTAACCGACTGTTTTATTTGTTTACTTACCTTTAAATAATCTGAATAAACCAGTACCAAATGAAAAATGAAGATTTAAAAAATAAAAACTTAGCGGGTTTATTGACATGCGGCAATCAAAGTAAAAACCAAAGTATATTTTAATAATCGGATATCAAGGGAAATCGAACTGGCGAATCTTGTGTTGAAAGTCAGGCGTCCACTTATAATTTATCAAATTTTAATGTTTTGTGGATTTGACCTATTTAACGTACAAATGTTCAGAAAGTGAATCAATAACCTTGCCAATTAGATTTATGGTCGTGAGACCAAATAAATTGAGCTTTTTTATTTGTCCACAACCTTCACCTTAGAATCCTTTTTTATAGTGTGTTTTTAATATGTCAATAATATTGTGTTCATTTCATCACAGCCTAAAGATTTTCCTCTTATGTTATTAAACTATAAATTCTTTGAAACTGCTCCCCTTCTTTGAAATGTTGTGTATTATTATTCTCGCTACATTCACAAAAGTTCCTAACATATTAAAAAAATAATCTTATTAATCTATCCTCTCTGCTTAAAGGATACCTCAGTCAATTTATTTTATTAAACAATATGACATTTTTATTTTAAATTTCTCAATAAAAAACAGGCTAGAGAAAAACGTATGTATGATATAAGCGTAATTAATTTATTTAGAAGCTTGTAACATGCATGGTGTAGAGATTAAAAAGAAATATTTTCAATTATAACTACGTATTCTCAATGTATTTACAGTTTGGCTCATTTCTTCTACGGGAAAAGAGTGCAGTGCGTAATGAACTAGGTAGGCAAGTTTCTGCCGCCCACTCTCGGTCGTGCCGTCTTCTTCAGCCCCAATCTCGAAATAACAGCCTTAATCTTGGAGTGGATCGCTGCTTCCATCTTAGAGAGTTCGTCGACACTCTTCTCGAATTCCAGCCTAGCTGAGACATGGCCCTCAGCAGGGGGATTTTTCAATCCGTCTAGTAATTTGGTTTTCAAACTTTCTATATCTTTCTTCATTTTCCTCAATTCATCTTCGCTGTTCGTAACTTTGTATCTGAGGATAGCAAGGTTCAATTTATGAAGACGTTTTCTTCCCCGTGATCTTCTTGAAGCATCTCGATTACGAATGGCCTTCTGGAGTTCCTCTTCTGTTCGGTCATTTGTGGAGATCACCTGGCGCGCCATATTTTCATTTTTTGTACTTTCTATGAAAGCAGTGACGACCCTCTCCAAAATGTCGAATTCAATTTTATTGAGGTCCCCATCCTTGATATTTTCGATCAAAAACTTTTTATATGACATCTGAAACAATTTAAAATACAAAATGAATTTCGTTCAAGAAATGAAAGTATCCGCACAATGTTTATTGGAACCGTATTCATTGTTTATTAGCGCTCGAGATTTTCTTGTTGAAATAAATACATGTATTGATAATGTCCATAGTGTCTTAATAAATATGAAATGAACATTGAATTTTATTTAGACAAAAACTTTATTAGTTGATATATTATACTTGTTCAAGATTCATTATCATCCATAGAACGTTACTAATTTTAAATGAAATTTAAACATTATGAACCTGGTATAAATTTCTCACTAAATATAACGTATTCGGAAATTAATGCGAAAAAATGGTATAAATAAAAAAAAAATTAAGTTACTTTAAAGGTATGAATTGTGCGTAGGAATAAATGCAATAAAAGGTTAAAATTAGACAAAATGAAATTAACAAAAAAAAAAAAAACGCGCACAAATTATGTACTGATACGTTATGTGAAGAAATATCATATTATACTCACCGACATTGCAATGATGATGATAAAACATATGGCAATAAACACGTTGAAACTCGTTCAACTATGAAGATAATCTTCTTTAATGGTGAAGAACTATAAATGATTTTACTCGTAGAAACACACACCACACCAACACTTATATTCGATATTAAACGACGGAGTAAGAATCACAAGCTGTGAGAGAACGATTCGCTATCTGAGCAAGCAGAAATACTTATGCCGGTTCTGTTCAAGCGCTGTCCCTTTTATATCCCGCAAGAAGAAGACGGAAGATTCAAAACCATGTGTCAAAGAGAGGTGACAAGAAAAATGAGTATTTAACGATAACGGAAAGGAAAAATACAGTGTCGCATCGGGAACAATTTTAAAAAATGAAATAAAAATTACACATTTTCGATTTTTTATGTATTCCCTTTTAATATTTATCTTCAAGTTTAAATTATGTATAAAATGCAATAGAATTATTTAGATATCTTTTTTAAATTTCGTTTGGTAAGAAAAAAACATTTAAATTGAAAGTTTTTGATTGGTGTTCGCTATTTAAACGTAGGGTTTCTTATTATATAATATATAAACTATTAAAATAAAATGTATCAAAACGATGAAGTAGTAAAATCAATTAAACAGTTAGTTTTAAATACGTTGGTAATTAATGTATTTTTTTATTGTCTTTGCACGATTATTAAAATAAAAATTTCAATGATAACAAATCCTTTGTATTGCGTATGCAAGGCATTTTTTAAACATGCTTTGCCATGACTACGTATAATGCTAAATATAATGATAATATATACATTATTTTTTTTAAAGAATATATATGATAGGATATGTCCTCGAACACTTGGCGGAAAAAGTACCTGTGTCGTTCGAGGGGAGTTACACAGCGCGGTGTTCGAACCGACGACCTTCCGCACGGAGGTCCAGACGTTACCGCGCGGCCATGCACCTCATACATTATTAAACTCATTTTGTATTTTCGAATGTTTGGTATTATGATCATATAATGAAACAAGATTTACTTTTAATTTTAAACAAATGGTTTGTTATGTTTAGAAAAAAAATCCAACACAACAATGATAATCATTTTTTTTTCTTTGAGAAATAGGGTTTTCTTTTATAAAAAAGTTAGTGTTTAATAAATATTAGAGAAACCAGATTTTTATAAAAACAATAGTGATCCAAATAATCCAAAAAACTGTGAAACAGGTCATGGAAAACGTTATCGAGAAAAAATCATGTAATCATTTCGGTTGAATATAATGTATTTTTAAGAGCATACGCCAATGCCAAAATGTTTCTAAACAATTGTGAGTTTCTTTAAGTCTTTAAAGTTGTTTATCAAATCAATTAAGGTTAATTTGGCGGGTTATTTCTAATTCTTCACAGAAAGGAATAATCCTTTCAACAAAAATATTGTCAGTGGTGATCAACACAGTAGGATATGTGAAAAAATCCACTTAAATTAATGATGAATATATTTTGACTGTTTTTCCAACGGTTTGCTAAAACAAAAACATTTGTACTTTTTTTTTATATAATTATTGTATAATAAAATAAAAGTTCTTTTGATGAATTTCGCATAAGAGATGTATTCCTCTCTTAAATAGAACATGACTTGCGGCTCTGATGTTCATGCAAACATCTCTTATTCTAAAGGAATGTTATTTAATTATATTTAAATATAGAGTATTATATCGATACTCCCTCTGACTTACATAGTTAGACACACATCTTTCATCTAGGATTTTAAGTCGAATTACCGATGGTGGGCAAAAATATAGTCATTTAAATGGGTATTCCACAGTTAAATTCCATTAATAAAAACTTCCGAATTGCGGCGTGATGATCCTTCAGACTTACCACTTGTGTAAATACTGTTGCCGCTGCACGTATGTAAATACAGCATTTACACAAGTGGTAAGTCTAACGTGTAAGCAACAAGTACAGCGTATTTGAATGTTACTATACGAACACTTTTACCAGACTAGCGTTCTTTTTTTTGCACAATTAAGAATCGAACTTGAACCCACCGGGTTCAGGTCAAGTGTTTTACAAATTAGGATACAGAGTTCACTATCGACAAAATTAGTTCATTTACATGACAATGAATGGAAACTTAAGTGGTAGCAGTCCTTCTGAAACACCTGTAAAATATGAAAGGACATCTAGTTAAAATCTTAAGGGAGGGGACCTTTACATAAACAAATCATAAGTCTAATTTAATAATAAAGTAATTTTAAATAGGTTATAGATGACCTCTTTATTTTGAAGGATTTTATGAACGGATAAATAAAAAATTGTTAAGTCTCAGGTTCAAAAATGATGGGCTCGTCCGGGATTTGAACCCGGGACCTCTCGCACCCAAAACGAGAATCATACCCCTAGACCAACGAGCCGGTTGCGTTATGAATTAAGAATTCAAATGTCATTTTAAGCAATATTTATTTTGCAATGATGAAAAAGTGCAATTTTTACGTTACAGCAATTTTAATTAGTACAACACGTGTATTTATTTATTGTTAATTTTTGCATTGATATTTCTGGCGTAAAAACTATGGCTAGTTGGTCTAGGAGCATGCTTCTGGCTTTGGGTGCAAGAGGTTCCGGGCTCAAATCCCGGACGATATTTTATTATTAATTTTTTGATAATTTTGATGCCTTAAAATATCAATACTAGCTAAATTGTTATTTCCCGTTTTGGAATCACTTGCAGATAATATTTTTTGGAACGTTATTTATGCTTGTATATGAACACCACGTGTTTAATTCCTGATTTTTCTTTTCCTTTCATCCCCACCATTCCTTCCTTTCCTTTTGATTGATGGGATCTAATTTTATATGAAAAATAATGTTCGGGTGATTGTCCGACTTTGTGGGGTTCGTGGGCATATGCTATTGGTGTGTTTATGGATTTCATGGGGATGGATAGTCATTTGAATGATTTATGCAACCAGGTAACTTGCTTCATTTACTTTTGTCTGGTTGGTTAGAAAAGGCTGCCAGCTGGCAATAAGTCCGCTAGATTGTATTTGCAATAAAAAGTGTTAAATAAAAAATAATAAAACACCATACAAATATACTTCACAACATTTATAGCCGACATATATACTAGTTGAAAGATTTACAGCCTGAGAACCGAAAAATATGCAGCCTGAAAACGAAAAGAGCCGACCCCAACAGCCTCTCTAGGCAATGAGTTATGACAATGCCAGGAAGAAGAAGAAGAAATATATACAAAGGTTTCAGCATGGTTCATCGTCATAGTTTTTCTGAATTCACGCAGATGTGGGTGAATACCTAGATTTCATTTAAAATTACTATTTCAAAGTTTGTTTACAAAGTTTTCGTTTGGTAAGAAAAAACATTTATATTGAACGTTTTTGATTGGTGTGCGCTCGAATGCTGCATCTATTTAATACTTTTAGTCCTCTTAAGAAATTAAAATAAAAGTCACTTAATTGTTATTATTGTTTCATCGAATTAATTGTGACGAAGCATCTCCTAATCCTTTCATAGACTACTTGTATGTTTTGTAGACTACTTGTATGTTTGAATTAAATTCATAAATTGTTATACTATTTATAGTTACATTGTGAAGACTTAAACATTGTGGAGGTTTAAATATATTGTAATTAATTTTATCAAAGTCTGTTTATTTAACAGGGAAGCATATTATTTTCCATCATGGTGTATTTAACAGGGAAGTATAGTATTATCCATCATGGTGTTATTTTTAACCTACCGTTTTATTTGTTTACTTACCTTTAAATAATCGGAATAAACAAGTACCAAATGAAAAATGAAGATTTAAAAAATATAAACTTAGCGGGTTTATTGACATGCGGCAATCAAAGTGAAAATAAAACTATATTTTAATAATCGGATATCAAGGGCAATCGAACTGGCGAATCTTGGGTTGAAAGTTAGACCTCCATTAATAATTTATCAAATTTAAGTGTTTTGCGGATTTGACCTATTCAGCGTACGAATGTTGAGTAAGTGAATCATTAACCTTGCCAATTAGATTTATGGTTGCAAGACCAAGTATATTGATTTTTTTTATTTGTCCACAGCCTTCACCTTAGAATCCTTTTTTTATAGTGTGTTTTTAATCTGTCAATAATATTGTGTTCATTTCATCACAGCCTAAAGATTTTTCTCTTATGTTATTAAACTATAAATTCTTTGAAACTGCTCCCCTTCTTTGAAATGTTGTGTATTATTATTTTTGCTACATTCACAAAAGTTCCTAATATATTAAAACAATAATCTGATTAACCTATTCTCTCTGCTTAAAGGATATCTTAGTCGATTTATTTTATTAAACAATATGACTTTTTTTTTTAATTTCTCAATAAAGAAACAGGATAGAGAAAAACGTATGTATGATATAAGCGTAATTAATTTATTTAGAAGTTAATCATTTCAGTTGAATATAATGTATTTTTAAGAGCATACGTCAATGCAAAAACGTTTCTAAAGAATTGTGAGTTTCTTTAAGTCTTTACAGTTGTTTATCAAAACAATTAAGATTAATTTGCCGGGTTATTTCTAATTCTTCACAGAAATGAATAATCCTTTCAACAAAAGTATTGTCAGTGGTAATCAACACAGTAGGATATGTGAAAAAATCCACTTAAATTAATGATGAATATATTTTGACTGTTTTTCCAACGGTTTACTAAAATAAAAACATTTGTACCTTTTTTGATATAGTTTTTGTATAATAAAATAAAAGTTCTTTTGGTGAATTTCGCATAAGAGATGTATTCCTTTCTTAAATAGAACATGACTTGCGGCTCTGATGTTTATGCAAACATATCTTACTCTGAAGGAATGCTATTTAATTATATTTAAATATAGAGTATTATATCGATACTCCCTCTGACTTACATAGTAAGACGCACATCTTTCATCTAGGATTTTAAGTCGAATTCCCGATGGTGGGCAAAAATATCAAGTCATTTAAATGGGTATTCCACAGTTAAGTTCCATTAAAAAAACTTCCGAATTGCGACGTGATGATCCTTCAGACTTACCACTTGTGTAAGAAACAAGTACAGCGTATTTGAATGTTACTATACGAACACTTTTACCAGACTAGCGTTTTTTTTTTGGCACAATTAAGAATCGAACTTGAACCCACCGGGTTTAGGTCAAGTGTTTTACAAATTAGGATACAGAGTTCACTTTCGACAAAATTAGTTCCTTTACATGACAATGAATGGAAACTTAAGTGGTAGCAGTCCTGAAATACCTGTAAAATATGAAAGGACATCTAGTTAAAATCTTAAGGGAGGGGACCTTTACATAAACAAATCATAAGTCTAATTTAACATTAAAGTAATTTTAAATAGGTTATAGATGACCTGTTTATTTTGAAGGATTTTATGAAAGGATAAATAAAAAATTGCAAAGCCTCAGGTTAAAAAATAACGGGCTCGTCCGGGATTTGAACCCGGGACCTCTCGCACCCAAATCGAGAATCATATCCCTAGACCAACGAGCCGGTGGCGTTATGAATTAAGAATCGATATGTTATTTTAAGCAATATTTATTATGCAATAATGAAAAAGTGCAATTTTGCAGTTACAGAAATTGTAATTAGTACAACACGTGCATTTATTTATTGTTAAATTTTTGTATTGATATTTCTGGCGTAAAAATTATCGCTAGTTGGTCTAGGAGCATGCTTCTGGCTTTGGGTGCTAGAGGTCCCGGGTTCAAATCCCGGACGATATTTAAATATTTATTTTGTTGATAATTTTGATGCCTTAAAATATCAATAATTGCTAAATTTATTTTTCCCGTTTTGGAATCACTTGCAGACAATATTTTTTTGGAACGTTATTTATGATTGTATATGAACACCACGTGTTTCATTCCTTATTTTTTCTTTTTCTTTCATCCCCACTATTCCTTCCTTTCTTTTTGATTGACGATATCTAACTTTATATGAAAAATAATGTTCGGGGGATTATCCGTCTTTGTGGGGTTCGTGGGCATATGCTAACGTGTGTGTTTATGGATTTCATGGGGATGGATAGTCATTTGAATGATTTATGCAACCAGGTAACTTGCTTCATTTACTTTTGTCTGGTTGGTTAGAAGAGACTGCCAGCTGGCAATAAGTCCGCTAGATTGTAATTGCAATAAAAGTGTTAAATAAAAAATAAAAATAATAAAACAGCATACAAATATACTTCACTACATTTATTATTTCATCAAATTAATTGTGACAAAGCATCTCTTCATCCTTTTGTAGACTAATTGTATGTTTTATAGACTACTTGTACGTTTTGTGAGTAAGTGAACACAAAACTATATTTAAATAATCGTATATCAAGGGGAATCGAACTGGCGAATCTTGGGTTGAAAGTTAGACCTCCACTAATAATTTAACAAAATTAAGTGTTTTGTGGATTTGACCTATTAAGCGTACAACTGTTCAGTAAGTGAATCATTAACCTTGCCAATAAGATTTATGGTCGCAAGACCAAATAAATTGAGCTTTTTTATTTGTCCACAGCCTTCACCTTAGAATCCTTTTGTATAGTGTGTTTTTAATATGTCAATAATATTGTATTAATTTCATCCCAGCCTAAAGATTCTCCTCTTATGTTATTAAACTATAAATTCTTTGAAACTGCTCCCCTTCTTTGAAATGTTGTGTATTATTATTCTCGCTACATTCACAAAAGTTCCTAACATATTAAAAAAATAATCTTATTAATCTATCATCTCTGCTTAAAGGATACCTCAGTCAATTTATTTTATTAAACAATATGACATTTTTATTTTAAATTTCTCAATAAAAAACAGGCTAGAGAAAAACATATGTATGATATAAGCGTAATTAATTTATTTAGAAGCTTGTAACATGCATGATGTAGAGATTAAAAAGAAATATTTTCAATTATAACTACGTATTCTCAATGTATTTACAGTTTGGCTCATTTCTTCTACTGGAAAAGAGTGCAGTGCGTAATGAACTAGGTAGGCAAGTTTCTGCCGCCCACTCTCGGTCGTGCCGTCTTCTTCAGCCCCAATCTCGAAATAACAGCCTTAATCTTGGAGTGGATCGCTGCTTCCATCTTAGAGAGTTCGTCGACACTCTTCTCGAATTCCAGCCTAGCTGAGACATGGCCGTCAGCAGGGGGATTTTTCAATCCGTCTAGTAATTTGGTTTTCAAACTTTCTATATCTTTCTTCATTTTCCTCAATTCATCTTCGCTGTTCGTAACTTTGTATCTGAGGATAGCAAGGTTCAATTTATGAAGACGTTTTCTTCCTCGTGATCTTCTTGAAGCATCTCGATTACGAATGGCCTTCTGGAGTTCCTCTTCTGTTCGGTCATTTGTGGAGATCACCTGGCGCGCCATATTATCATTTTTTGTACTTTCTATGAAAGCAGTGACGACCCTCTCCAAAATGTCGAATTCAATTTTATTGAGGTCCCCATCCTTGATATTTTCGATCAAAAACTTTTTATAGGACATCTGAAACAATTTAAAATACAAAATGAATTTCATTCTAGCATTGAAAGTATCCGCACAATGTCTATTGGAACCGTATTCATTGTTTAATAGCGCTCGAGATTTTCTTGTTGAAATAAATACATTTATTGATAATGTCCATAGTGTCTTAATAAATATGAAATGAACATTGAATTTAATTTAGACAAAATTTTTATTAGTAAATATATTATACTTGTTCAAGATTTAATATCATCCATAGAACGTTACTAATTTTAAATGAAATTTAAACATTATGAACCTGGTATAAATTTCTCACTTAATATAACGTATTCGGAAATTAATGCGAAAAAATGGTATAAATAAGAAAAATAAATAATTAAGTTACTTGAAAGGTATAAATTGTGCGTAGAAATAAATGCAATAAAAGGTTAAAATTAGACAAAATGAAAAAAACAAAAAAAAAACGCGCACAAATTATGTACTGATACGTTATGTCAAGAAATATCATATTGTACTCACCGACATTACAATGATGATGATAAAACATATGGCAATAAACACGTTGAAACTCGCTCAACTATGAAGATAATTTTCTTTAATGGAGAAGAACTATAAATGTTTTTACTCGTAGAAACACACACCACACCAGCACTTATATTCGATATTAAACGAAGGAGTAAGAATCACAAGCTGTGAGAGAAAGATTCGCTATCTGAGCAAGCAGAAATACTTATGCCGGTTCTGTTCAAGCGCTGTCCCTTTTATATCCCCTAAGAAGAAGACGGAAGATTCAAAAGCATGAGTCAAAGAGAGGTGGCAAGAAATATGAGTATTTAACGATAACGTAAAGGGAAAATACAGTGCCGCATCGGGAACAATTTTAAAAAATTAAATAAAAATTACACATTTTCGATTTTTTATGTATTCCCTTTTAATATTTATCTTCGAGTTTAAATTGTGTATAAAATCCATTAGAATTATTTAGATTTCATTTTAAAATTACTATTTCAAAATTTGTTTACAAAGTTGGCGTTTGGTAAGTTAAAACATTTATATTGAAAGTTATTGATTGGTGTGCGCTATTTAAACGTATGGTTTCTTATTTTACAATATATAATCAATTAAAAAAAATGTATCAAAACGATGAAGTAGTAAAATCAATTAAACAGCTATTTTTAAATACGTTGGTAATTAATGTATTTTTTTATTATGTCTTTGCACGATTATTAAAATAAAAATTTCAATGATAACAAATCCTTTGTATTGCGTATACAAGGCGTTTTTTAAACATTCTTTGCCATGAATACGTATATTGTTAAATATAATGACAATGTAATAATTTATTTTTTAAAGAATAGATATGATAGGATATATCCTCGAACACTTGTCGGAAAAAGTACCTGTGTCGTTACCTGTGTCTCATACATTATTACATTATACTCATTTTGTATTTTCGAATTTTCGGTATTATGATCATATAATGAAACAAGATTAACTTTTAATTTTAAACAAATGGTTTGTTATGTTTAGAAAAAAAAATCCAACACAACAATGGTAATCATGTTTTTTTTTTTTTTTTGAGAAATAAGGTTTTCTTTTATAAAAAAGTTAGTGTTTAATCAATTTTAGAGGAACCAGACTTTTACAAAAACAATAGTGATCCAAATAATCCAAAAAACTGCGAAACAGGTCATGGAAAACGTTATCGAGAAAAAAAAACATGTAATCATTTCGGTTGAATATAATGTATTTTTAAGAGCATACGCCAATGCCAAAACGTTTCGAAACAATTGTGAGTTTCTTTAAGTCTTTAAAGTTGTTTATCAAAACAATTAAGGTTAATTTGGTTATTTCTAAATCTTCACAGAAATGAATAATCCTTTCAACAAAAGTATTGTCAGTGGTAATCAACACAGTAGGATATGTGAAAAAATCCACTTAAATTAATGATGAATATATTTTGACATTTTTTCCAACGGTATGCTAAAACAAAAACATTTGTACCTTTTTTGATATAATTACTGTACTCATATAATAAAATAAAAGTTCTTTTGATGAATTTCGCATAAGAGATGTATTCCTTTCTTAAATAGAACAGGACTTGCGGCTCTGATGTTTATGCAAACATCTCTTACTCTAAAGGAATATTATTTAATTACATTTAAATATAGAGTATTATATCGATACTCCCTCTGACTTACATAGTAAGACGCACATCTTTTATCTAGGTTTTTAAGTCGAATTCCCGATGGTGGGCAAAAATATAGTCATTTAAATGGGTATTCCACAGTTAAATTCCATTAATAAAAACTTCCGAATTGCGGCGTGATGATCCTTCAGACTTACCACTTGTGTAAATGCTGTTGCCGCTGCACGTATGTAAATACAGCATTTACACAAGTGGTAAGTCTAACGTGTAAGCAACAAGTACAGCGTATTTGAATGTTACTATACGAACACTTTTACCAGACTAGCGTTCTTTTTTTTGCACAATTAAGAATCGAACTTGAACCCACCGGGTTCAGGTCAAGTGTTTTACAAATTAGGATACAGAGTTCACTATCGACAAAATTAGTTCATTTACATGACAATGAATGGAAACTTAAGTGGTAGCAGTCCTTCTGAAACACCTGTAAAATATGAAAGGACATCTAGTTAAAATCTTAAGGGAGGGGACCTTTACATAAACAAATCATAAGTCTAATTTAATAATAAAGTAATTTTAAATAGGTTATAGATGACCTCTTTATTTTGAAGGATTTTATGAACGGATAAATAAAAAATTGTTAAGTCTCAGGTTCAAAAATAATGGGCTCGTCCGGGATTTAAACCCGGGACCTCTCGCACCCAAAGCGAGAATCATACCCCTAGACCAACGAGCCGGTTGCGTTATGAATTAAGAATTGAAATGTCATTTTAAGCAATATTTATTTTGCAAAGATGAAAAAGTGCAATTTTTACGTTACAGCAATTTTAATTAGTACAACACGTGTATTTATTTATTGTTAATTTTTGCATTGATATTTCTGGCGTAAAAACTATGGCTAGTTGGTCTAGGAGCATGCTTCTGGCTTTGGGTGCAAGAGGTCCCGGGCTCAAATCCCGGACGATATTTTATTATTAATTTTTTGATAATTTTGATGCCTTAAAATATCAATACTAGCTAAATTGTTATTTCCCGTTTTGGAATCACTTGCAGATAATATTTTTTGGAACGTTATTTATGCTTGTATATGAACGCCACGTGTTTAATTCCTGATTTTTCTTTTCCTTTCATCCCCACCATTCCTTCCTTTCCTTTTGATTGATGGGATCTAACTTTATATGAAAAATAATGTTCGGGTGATTGTCCGTCTTTGTGGGGTTCGTGGGCATATGCTAACGTGTGTGTTTATGGATTTCATGGGGATGGATAGTCATTTGAATGATTGATGCAACCAGGTAACTTGCTTCATTTACTTTTGTCTGGTTGGTTAGAAAAGGCTGCCAGCTGGCAATAAGTCCGCTAGATTGTATTTGCAATAAAAAGTGTTAAATAAAAAATAATAAAACACCATACAAATATACTTCACTACATTTATAGCCGACATATATACTAGTTGAAAGATTTACAGCCTGAGAACCGAAAAATATGCAGCCTGAAAACGAAAAGAGCCGACCCCAACAGCCTCTCTAGGCAATGAGTTATGACAATGCCAGGAAGAAGAAGAAGAAAGATCTACAAAGGTTTCAGCATGGTTCATCGTCATAGTTTTTCTGAATACACGCAGATGTGGGTGAATACCTAGATTTCATTTTAAAATTACTATTTCAAAGTTTGTTAACAAAGTTTGCATTTGGTAAGAAAAAACATTTATAATAAACGTTTTTGATTGGTGTGCGCTCGAGTGCTGCATCTATTCAATACTTTTAGTCCTCTTAAGAAATTAAAATAAATGTCGCTTAATTGTTATTATTATTTCATCAAATTAATTGTGACAAAGCATCTCTTCATCCTTTTGTAGACTACTTGTATGTTTTATAGACTACTTGTATGTTTTGTGAGTAAGTGAACACAGAACTATATTTAAATAATCGGATATCAAGGGGAATCGAACTGGCGAATCTTGGGTTGAAAGTTAGACCTCCACTAATAATTTAACAAAATTAAGTGTTTTGTGGATTTGACCTATTTTGCGTACAAATGTTCAGTAAGTGAATCATTAACCTTGCCAATTAGATTTATGGTCTCGAGACCAAATAAATTGAGCTTTTTTATTTGTCCACAGCCTTCACCTTAGAATCCTTTTGTATAGTGTGTTTTTAATATGTCAATAATATTGCTTTCATTTCATCACAGCCTAAAGATTTTCCTCTTATGTTATTAAACTATAAATTCTTTGAAACTGCTCCCCTTCTTTGAAATGTTGTGTATTATTATTCTCGCTACATTCACAAAAGTTCCTAACATATTAAAAAAATAATCTTATTAATCTATCATCTCTGCTTAAAGGATACCTCAGTCAATTTATTTTATTAAACAATATGACATTTTTATTTTAAATTTCTCAATAAAAAACAGGCTAGAGAAAAACATATGTATGATATAAGCGTAATTAATTTATTTAGAAGCTTGTAACATGCATGATGTAGAGATTAAAAAGAAATATTTTCAATTATAACTACGTATTCTCAATGTATTTACAGTTTGGCTCATTTCTTCTACTGGAAAAGAGTGCAGTGCGTAATGAACTAGGTAGGCAAGTTTCTGCCGCCCACTCTCGGTCGTGCCGTCTTCTTCAGCCCCAATCTCGAAATAACAGCCTTAATCTTGGAGTGGATCGCTGCTTCCATCTTAGAGAGTTCGTCGACACTCTTCTCGAATTCCAGCCTAGCTGAGACATGGCCGTCAGCAGGGGGATTTTTCAATCCGTCTAGTAATTTGGTTTTCAAACTTTCTATATCTTTCTTCATTTTCCTCAATTCATCTTCGCTGTTCGTAACTTTGTATCTGAGGATAGCAAGGTTCAATTTATGAAGACGTTTTCTTCCTCGTGATCTTCTTGAAGCATCTCGATTACGAATGGCCTTCTGGAGTTCCTCTTCTGTTCGGTCATTTGTGGAGATCACCTGGCGCGCCATATTATCATTTTTTGTACTTTCTATGAAAGCAGTGACGACCCTCTCCAAAATGTCGAATTCAATTTTATTGAGGTCCCCATCCTTGATATTTTCGATCAAAAACTTTTTATAGGACATCTGAAACAATTTAAAATACAAAATGAATTTCATTCTAGCATTGAAAGTATCCGCACAATGTCTATTGGAACCGTATTCATTGTTTAATAGCGCTCGAGATTTTCTTGTTGAAATAAATACATTTATTGATAATGTCCATAGTGTCTTAATAAATATGAAATGAACATTGAATTTAATTTAGACAAAATTTTTATTAGTAAATATATTATACTTGTTCAAGATTTAATATCATCCATAGAACGTTACTAATTTTAAATGAAATTTAAACATTATGAACCTGGTATAAATTTCTCACTTAATATAACGTATTCGGAAATTAATGCGAAAAAATGGTATAAATAAGAAAAATAAATAATTAAGTTACTTGAAAGGTATAAATTGTGCGTAGAAATAAATGCAATAAAAGGTTAAAATTAGACAAAATGAAAAAAACAAAAAAAAAACGCGCACAAATTATGTACTGATACGTTATGTCAAGAAATATCATATTGTACTCACCGACATTACAATGATGATGATAAAACATATGGCAATAAACACGTTGAAACTCGCTCAACTATGAAGATAATTTTCTTTAATGGAGAAGAACTATAAATGTTTTTACTCGTAGAAACACACACCACACCAGCACTTATATTCGATATTAAACGAAGGAGTAAGAATCACAAGCTGTGAGAGAAAGATTCGCTATCTGAGCAAGCAGAAATACTTATGCCGGTTCTGTTCAAGCGCTGTCCCTTTTATATCCCCTAAGAAGAAGACGGAAGATTCAAAAGCATGAGTCAAAGAGAGGTGGCAAGAAATATGAGTATTTAACGATAACGTAAAGGGAAAATACAGTGCCGCATCGGGAACAATTTTAAAAAATTAAATAAAAATTACACATTTTCGATTTTTTATGTATTCCCTTTTAATATTTATCTTCGAGTTTAAATTGTGTATAAAATCCATTAGAATTATTTAGATTTCATTTTAAAATTACTATTTCAAAATTTGTTTACAAAGTTGGCGTTTGGTAAGTTAAAACATTTATATTGAAAGTTATTGATTGGTGTGCGCTATTTAAACGTATGGTTTCTTATTTTACAATATATAATCAATTAAAAAAAATGTATCAAAACGATGAAGTAGTAAAATCAATTAAACAGCTATTTTTAAATACGTTGGTAATTAATGTATTTTTTTATTATGTCTTTGCACGATTATTAAAATAAAAATTTCAATGATAACAAATCCTTTGTATTGCGTATACAAGGCGTTTTTTAAACATTCTTTGCCATGAATACGTATATTGTTAAATATAATGACAATGTAATAATTTATTTTTTAAAGAATAGATATGATAGGATATATCCTCGAACACTTGTCGGAAAAAGTACCTGTGTCGTTACCTGTGTCTCATACATTATTACATTATACTCATTTTGTATTTTCGAATTTTCGGTATTATGATCATATAATGAAACAAGATTAACTTTTAATTTTAAACAAATGGTTTGTTATGTTTAGAAAAAAAAATCCAACACAACAATGGTAATCATGTTTTTTTTTTTTTTTTGAGAAATAAGGTTTTCTTTTATAAAAAAGTTAGTGTTTAATCAATTTTAGAGGAACCAGACTTTTACAAAAACAATAGTGATCCAAATAATCCAAAAAACTGCGAAACAGGTCATGGAAAACGTTATCGAGAAAAAAAAACATGTAATCATTTCGGTTGAATATAATGTATTTTTAAGAGCATACGCCAATGCCAAAACGTTTCGAAACAATTGTGAGTTTCTTTAAGTCTTTAAAGTTGTTTATCAAAACAATTAAGGTTAATTTGGTTATTTCTAAATCTTCACAGAAATGAATAATCCTTTCAACAAAAGTATTGTCAGTGGTAATCAACACAGTAGGATATGTGAAAAAATCCACTTAAATTAATGATGAATATATTTTGACATTTTTTCCAACGGTATGCTAAAACAAAAACATTTGTACCTTTTTTGATATAATTACTGTACTCATATAATAAAATAAAAGTTCTTTTGATGAATTTCGCATAAGAGATGTATTCCTTTCTTAAATAGAACAGGACTTGCGGCTCTGATGTTTATGCAAACATCTCTTACTCTAAAGGAATATTATTTAATTACATTTAAATATAGAGTATTATATCGATACTCCCTCTGACTTACATAGTAAGACGCACATCTTTTATCTAGGTTTTTAAGTCGAATTCCCGATGGTGGGCAAAAATATAGTCATTTAAATGGGTATTCCACAGTTAAATTCCATTAATAAAAACTTCCGAATTGCGGCGTGATGATCCTTCAGACTTACCACTTGTGTAAATGCTGTTGCCGCTGCACGTATGTAAATACAGCATTTACACAAGTGGTAAGTCTAACGTGTAAGCAACAAGTACAGCGTATTTGAATGTTACTATACGAACACTTTTACCAGACTAGCGTTCTTTTTTTTGCACAATTAAGAATCGAACTTGAACCCACCGGGTTCAGGTCAAGTGTTTTACAAATTAGGATACAGAGTTCACTATCGACAAAATTAGTTCATTTACATGACAATGAATGGAAACTTAAGTGGTAGCAGTCCTTCTGAAACACCTGTAAAATATGAAAGGACATCTAGTTAAAATCTTAAGGGAGGGGACCTTTACATAAACAAATCATAAGTCTAATTTAATAATAAAGTAATTTTAAATAGGTTATAGATGACCTCTTTATTTTGAAGGATTTTATGAACGGATAAATAAAAAATTGTTAAGTCTCAGGTTCAAAAATAATGGGCTCGTCCGGGATTTAAACCCGGGACCTCTCGCACCCAAAGCGAGAATCATACCCCTAGACCAACGAGCCGGTTGCGTTATGAATTAAGAATTGAAATGTCATTTTAAGCAATATTTATTTTGCAAAGATGAAAAAGTGCAATTTTTACGTTACAGCAATTTTAATTAGTACAACACGTGTATTTATTTATTGTTAATTTTTGCATTGATATTTCTGGCGTAAAAACTATGGCTAGTTGGTCTAGGAGCATGCTTCTGGCTTTGGGTGCAAGAGGTCCCGGGCTCAAATCCCGGACGATATTTTATTATTAATTTTTTGATAATTTTGATGCCTTAAAATATCAATACTAGCTAAATTGTTATTTCCCGTTTTGGAATCACTTGCAGATAATATTTTTTGGAACGTTATTTATGCTTGTATATGAACGCCACGTGTTTAATTCCTGATTTTTCTTTTCCTTTCATCCCCACCATTCCTTCCTTTCCTTTTGATTGATGGGATCTAACTTTATATGAAAAATAATGTTCGGGTGATTGTCCGTCTTTGTGGGGTTCGTGGGCATATGCTAACGTGTGTGTTTATGGATTTCATGGGGATGGATAGTCATTTGAATGATTGATGCAACCAGGTAACTTGCTTCATTTACTTTTGTCTGGTTGGTTAGAAAAGGCTGCCAGCTGGCAATAAGTCCGCTAGATTGTATTTGCAATAAAAAGTGTTAAATAAAAAATAATAAAACACCATACAAATATACTTCACTACATTTATAGCCGACATATATACTAGTTGAAAGATTTACAGCCTGAGAACCGAAAAATATGCAGCCTGAAAACGAAAAGAGCCGACCCCAACAGCCTCTCTAGGCAATGAGTTATGACAATGCCAGGAAGAAGAAGAAGAAAGATCTACAAAGGTTTCAGCATGGTTCATCGTCATAGTTTTTCTGAATACACGCAGATGTGGGTGAATACCTAGATTTCATTTTAAAATTACTATTTCAAAGTTTGTTAACAAAGTTTGCATTTGGTAAGAAAAAACATTTATAATAAACGTTTTTGATTGGTGTGCGCTCGAGTGCTGCATCTATTCAATACTTTTAGTCCTCTTAAGAAATTAAAATAAATGTCGCTTAATTGTTATTATTATTTCATCAAATTAATTGTGACAAAGCATCTCTTCATCCTTTTGTAGACTACTTGTATGTTTTATAGACTACTTGTATGTTTTGTGAGTAAGTGAACACAGAACTATATTTAAATAATCGGATATCAAGGGGAATCGAACTGGCGAATCTTGGGTTGAAAGTTAGACCTCCACTAATAATTTAACAAAATTAAGTGTTTTGTGGATTTGACCTATTTTGCGTACAAATGTTCAGTAAGTGAATCATTAACCTTGCCAATTAGATTTATGGTCTCGAGACCAAATAAATTGAGCTTTTTTATTTGTCCACAGCCTTCACCTTAGAATCCTTTTGTATAGTGTGTTTTTAATATGTCAATAATATTGCTTTCATTTCATCACAGCCTAAAGATTTTCCTCTTATGTTATTAAACTATAAATTCTTTGAAACTGCTCCCCTTCTTTGAAATGTTGTGTATTATTATTCTCGCTACATTCACAAAAGTTCCTAACATATTAAAAAAATAATCTTACTAATCTATCCTCTCTGCTTAAAGGATACCTCAGTCGATTTATTTTATTAAACAATATGACATTTTTATTTTAAATTTCTCAGTAAGAAAACAGGCTAGAGAAAAACATATGTGTGATATAAGCGTAATTCATTTATTTAGAAGCTTGTAACATGCATGGTGTAGAGATTAAAAAGAAATATTCTCAATTATAACTACGCATTCTCATTTTATTTACAGTTTGGCTCATTTCTTCTACGGGAAAAGAGTGCAGTGCGTAATGAACTAGGTAGGCAAGTTTCTGCCGCCCACTCTCTGTCGTGCCGTCTTCTTCAGCCCCAATTTCGAAATAACAGCCTTAATCTTGGAGTGGATCGCTGCTTCCATCTTAGAGAGTTCGTCGACACTCTTCTCGAATTCCAGCCTAGCTGAGACATTGCCCTCAGCAGGGGGATTTTTCAATCCGTCTAGTAATTTGCTCTTCAGACCTTCTATATCTTTCTTCATTTTCTTCAATTCATTTTCGCTGTTCCTAACTTTGTATCTGAGGATAGTAAGGTTCAATTTATGAAGACGTTTTCTTCCCCGTGATCTTCTTGAAGCATCTCGATTACGAATGGCCTTTTGGAGTTCCTCTTCTGTTCGATCATTTGTGGAGATCACCTGGCGCGCCATATTTTCATTTTTTGTACTTTCTATGAAAGCAGTGACGACCCTCTCCAAAATGTCGAATTCAATTTTATTGAGGTCCCCATCCTTGATATTTTCGATCAAAAACTTTTTGTATGACATCTGAAACAATTTAAAATACAAAATGAATTTCGTTCAAGCAATGAAAGTATCCGCACAATGTCTATTGGAACCGTATTCATTGTTTATTAGCGCTCGAGATTTTCTTGTTGAAATAAATACATTTATTGATAATGTCCATAGTGTCTTAATAAATATGAAATGAACATTGAATTTAATTTAGACAAAATTTTTATTAGTAAATATATTATACTTGTTCAAGATTTATTATCATCCATAGAACGTTACTAATTTTAAATGAAATTTAAACATTATGAACCTGGTATAAATTTCTCACTAAATATAACGTATTCGGAAATTAATGCGAAAAAATGGTATAAATAAAAAAAAAATTAAGTTACTTTAAAGGTATGAATTGTGCGTAGGAATAAATGCAATGAAAGGTTAAAATTAGACAAAATGAAATTAACAAAAAAAAAAAACGCGCACAAATTATGTACTGATACGTTATGTCAAGAAATATCATATTATACTCACCGACATTGCAATGATGATGATAAAACATATGGCAATTAACACGTTGAAACTCGTTCAACTATGAAGATAATCTTCTTTAATGGTGAAGAACTATAAATTATTTTACTCGTAGAAACACACACCACACCAACACTTATATTCGATATTAAACGACGGAGTAAGAATCACAAGCTGTGAGAGAACGATTCGCTATCTGAGCAAGCAGAAATACTTATGCCGGTTCTGTTCAAGCGCTGTCCCTTTTATATCCCGCAAGAAGAAGACGGAAGATTCAAAACCATCTGTCAAAGAGAGATGGCAAGAAAAATGAGTATTTAGCGATAACATAAAGGGAAAATACAGTGCCGCATGGGGAACAGTTTTAAAAAAATATATAAAAATTACACATTTTCGATTTTTTTATGTATCTCCTTTTAATATTTAACTTCGAGTTTAAATTATGTTTAAAATTCATAAGAATTATTTAGATTTCATTTTCAAATTTCAATGTAAAATTTGGTTTACAAACTTTGCAATTGGTAAGTTAAAACATTTAAATTGAAAGTTTTTGGTTGGTGTGCGCTTTATTATTTTCCTTTTATATAATATATAACAAATTTTAAAAAAAGTATCAAAACGATGAAGAAGTAAAATCAATTAAACAGTTAGTTTTAAATACGTCGGTAATTAATTTTTTTTTATTATGTCTTTGCACGATTATTAAAATAAAAATTTCAATGACAACAAATCCTTTGTATTGCGTATGCAAGGCATTTTTTAAACATGCTTTGCCATGAATACGTATATTGTTAAATTTAATGATAATGTAAACATTTTATTTTTAAAAGAATAGATATGATAGGATATATCCTCGAACACTTGGCGGAAAAAGTACCTGTGTCGTTCGAGGGGAGTAACACAGCGCGGGGTTCGAACCGACGACCTTCCGCACGGAGGTCCAGACGTTACCGCGCGGCCATGCACCGCATACATTATTACATTACACTCATTTTGTATTTTCGAATTTTCGGTGTTATGATCATATAATGAAACAAGATTTACTTTTAATTTTAAACAAATGGTTTCTTATGTTTAGAAAAAAAAATCCGACACAACAATGATAATCATGTTTTTTTTTTTGAGAAATAAAGTTTTCTTATATAAAAAAGTTAGTGTTTAATCAATTTTAGAGGAACCAGACTTTTACAAAAACAATAGTGATCCAAATAATCCAAAAAACTGTGAAACAGGTCATGGAAAACGTTATCGAGAATAAATCATGTAATCATTTCGGTTGAATAAAATGTATTTTTAAGATCATACGCCAATGCCAAAACGTTTCTAAGCAATTGTGAGTTTCTTTAAGTCTTTAAAGTTGTTTGTCAAAACAATAAAGGTTAACTTTCCGGGTTATTTCTAATTCTTCACAGAAATCAAAAATCCTTTCAATAAAATTAATGTCAGTGGTAATCAAACCAGTAAGATATGTGAAAAAATCCACTTAAATTAATTAGTTTTTCCAGCGGTTTGCTAAAATAAAAACATTTGTACCTTTTCTGATATAATTATTTTATAATAAAATAGCGTTTTTTAAACATGCTTTGCCATGAATACGTATATTGTTAAATATAATGATAATGTAAACATTATTTTTTAAAGAATAGATATGATAGGATATATCCTCGAACACTTGTCGGAAAAAGTACCTGTGTCGTTCGAGAGGAATAACACAGCGCGGGGTTCGAACCGACGACCTTCCGCACGGAGGTCCAGACGTTACCGCGCGGCCATGCACCTCATACATTATTACATAACACTTATTTTTTATTTTCGAATTTATGGTATTATGATCATATAATGAAACAAGATTTACTTGTAATTTAAAACAAATGGTTTGTTATGTTTAGAAAAAAAATTCAGCACAACAATGATAATCATGTTTTTTTTTGAGAAATAAGGGTTTGTTTTATAAAATAGTTAGTGTTTAATAAATATTAGAGGAACCAGATTTTTATAAAAACAATAGTGATCCAAATAATCAAAAAAACTGTGAAACAGGTCATAGAAAACGTTATCGAGAAAAAAACATGTAATCATTTCGGTTGAATATAATGTATTTTTAAGAGCATACGCCAATGCCAAAACGTTTCTAAGCAATTGTGAGTTTCTTTAAGTCTTTACAGTTGTTTGTCAAAACAATAAAGGTTAACTTTCCGGGTTATTTCTAATTCTTCACAGAAATCAAAAATACTTTCAATAAAAATATTGTCAGCGGTAATCAACCCAGTAAGATATGTGAAAAAATCCACTTAAATTAATTATGAATATATTTCGACTGTTTTTCCAACGGTTTGCTAAAATAAAAACCTTTGTACCTTTTTTGATATAATTATTTTATAATAAAATAAAAGTTCTTTTGATGAATTTCGCATAAGAGATGTATTCTTTTCTTAAATAGAACATGACTTGCGGCTCTGATGTTCATGCAAACATCTCTTACTCTAAAGGAATGTTATTTAATAACATTTAAATATAGAGTATTATATCGATACTCCCTCTGACTTACATAGTACGGCGCACATCTTTCGTCTAGGATTTTAAGTTGAATTCCCGATGGTGGGCAAAAATATAAAGTCATTTAAATGAGTATTCCACAGTTAAATTCCATTAAAAAAAACAACCGAATTGCGGCGTGATGATCCTTCAATTATTTTGGAAAAGTTGATATGCAAGTTGGGTTCATCATGTAATATTTCATATATTATATTTCAAATAAAAAAAAAACTTACAAATCAATGAAGGTCTCGGGTTTATATCCCCTGATATCTTTTTGACCAGTTCCAGGAAACAGAGATAAATGGGTACATAATTTTGTTATCTTGAGTACCAAATGCAATGCAAAAAGCATTAGAATTATTATATTGTTTGTTAGTTTATTGTAAATAATGGAAACTCATAATTAACTTAAATAACCATATAGTCCACTCCCTTTCTATTTACGAAATAAATAAATAATAGGTTTATTGATAGCAACATAGTCTGTACAGATTATATTTAAATAACACTTCTAAAACACTTAAATTGCAGATAAAACATTAAATACAGAAGCTATCAAAAGGTCTGGGCTCATCTAATAGCATCCCTTCGGCCAAGATACACCCCACCAATATAAGGCGAACCCAGCCACGGGGACACCAGATATTTTTTAGCCCACACCCTATATGGAGGTTGATATGCTAAAAGCAGCGGATTTTTTGGTACAAATAATGTAAATACGTGGAAAAATAATCAATCTTTTAATCCCATTTTGATATTTGAGGAATTGTTATAAGGGTGTTGTAATGCAAAATGGAACTAACCTAGAATGCAGATTATTTTGGTTATTAAAAATATGGAAATGAGCCGGCATGAATCATTTTTATTTTAGAAATTCTAATTGAAATAACGGTTCTTTCTCAAAGCATATTATATTCTATTTTCTTGTTTATAGTATTAATAAAATAATCCCGATACAGGAAATATGTAATGATATAAATTTTCATTACTATACTCTTAGGGAGATCGTTTCCCATAACATAAATGTTTTTTAACAGTTTTTTTCTCTGCTGCTAGATTTAATTATGCACAAATCGAGCCAGTATGGATACATGCGGAAAGATTATCCTTGATAATGATAAGTTTTTAAAGCGAATAAAATCTTTACTTTGAAATTAGATTTAATGAATTAATTTCAATATGACGAATGACTATCTTGCTTAGATCTATCCAAAACTATAAAAAAAGCAAATAGTGTATCGCATCTCATCCGCCGATTTCGGAAAAAGGTTTTAGAGCCAGTAACACGTATGATGACACAGGATAATTCAGCCGGGACGTCTACCTTTCTCGACTTACGTCTAGTATTACGTTATTCGTAATGAAATAGTAAGGTTCCTTTGTAATTAATAAATGGTATATTGACTGAAAAGAAACGTGACGGTCGAGTGCTGCATGTATTCAATGCTTTTAGTCCTCTTAAGAAATTATTTCATCAAATTAATTGTGACCAAACATCTTCTCATCCTTTTGTAGACTACTTGTATATTTTATAGATTACTGGTATGTTTTATAGACAACTTGTATGTTTTATAGACTACTTGTGTGTTTTATAGATTACTTGTATATTGTAATTAATTTTAGCAAACGCTGTTTATTTAACAGGGAAGTATAGTATTATCCATCATGGTGTTATTTTTAACATACCGTTTTATTTGTTTACTTACCTTTAAATAATCGGAGTAAACCAGTACCAAATGAAAAATGAAGATTTAAAAAATATAATCTTAGCGGGTTTATTGACATGCGGCAATCAAAGTGAAAATAAAACTATATTTTCGTAATCGGATATCAAGGGGAATCGAACTGGCAAATCTTGAGTTACAAGTTAGACCTCCAGTAATAATTTATCAAATTTAAGTGTTTTGTGAATTTGACCTATTTAGCGTACAAATGTTGAGTAAATGAATCTTTAACCTTGCCAATTAGATTTATGGTCGTGAGACCAAATAAATTGAGCTTTTTTATTTGTCCACAACCTTCACCTTAGAATCCTTTTTTATAGTGTGTTTTTAATATGTCAATAATATTGTGTTCATTTCATCCCAGCCTAAAGATTTTCCTCTTATGTTATTAAACTATAAATTCTTTGAAACTGCTCCCCTTCTTTGAAATGTTGTGTATTATTATTCTCGCTACATTCACAAAAGTTCCTAACATATTAAAAAAATAATCTTATTAATCTATCCTCTCTGCTTAAAGGATACCTCAGTCAATTTATTTTATTAAACAATATGACATTTTTATTTAAAATTTCTCAATAAAAAACAGGCTAGAGAAAAACATATGTATGATATAAGCGTAATTAATTTATTTAGAAGCTTGTAACATGCATGATGTAGAGATTAAAAAGAAATATTTTCAATTATAACTACGTATTCTCAATGTATTTACAGTTTGGCTCATTTCTTCTACTGGAAAAGAGTGCAGTGCGTAATGAACTAGGTAGGCAAGTTTCTGCCGCCCACTCTCGGTCGTGCCGTCTTCTTCAGCCCCAATCTCGAAATAACAGCCTTAATCTTGGAGTGGATCGCTGCTTCCATCTTAGAGAGTTCGTCGACACTCTTCTCGAATTCCAGCCTAGCTGAGACATGGCCCTCAGCAGGGGGATTTTTCAATCCGTCTAGTAATTTGGTTTTCAAACTTTCTATATCTTTCTTCATTTTCCTCAATTCATCTTCGCTGTTCGTAACTTTGTATCTGAGGATAGCAAGGTTCAATTTATGAAGACGTTTTCTTCCCCGTGATCTTCTTGAAGCATCTCGATTACGAATGGCCTTCTGGAGTTCCTCTTCTGTTCGGTCATTTGAGGAGATCACCTGGCGCGCCATATTTTCATTTTTTGTACTTTCTATGAAAGCAGTGACGACCCTCTCCAAAATGTCGAATTCAATTTTATTGAGGTCCCCATCCTTGATATTTTCGATCAAAAACTTTTTATAGGACATCTGAAACAATTTAAAATACAAAATGAATTTCATTCTAGCATTGAAAGTATCCGCACAATGTCTATTGGAACCGTATTCATTGTTTAATAGCGCTCGAGATTTTCTTGTTGAAATAAATACATTTATTGATAATGTCCATAGTGTCTTAATAAATATGAAATGAACATTGAATTTAATTGAGACAAAATTTTTATTAGTAAATATATTATACTTGTTCAAGATTTATTATCATCCATAGAACGTTACTAATTTTAAATGAAATTTAAACATTATGAACCTGGTATAAATTTCTCACTAAATATAACGTATTCGGAAATTAATGCGAAAAAATGGTATAAATAAGAAAAATAAAATTACTTTAAAGGTATGAATTGTGCGTAGGAATAAATGCAATAAAAGGTTAAAATTAGACAAAATGAAATGAACAAAAAAAAAAACGCGCACAAATTATGTACTGATTCGTTATGTCAAGAAATATCATATTATACTCACCGACATTGCAATGATGATGATAAAACATATGGCAATAAACACGTTGAAACTCGTTCAACTATGAAGATAATCTTCTTTAATGGTGAAGAACTATTAATGATTTTACTCGTAGAAACACACACCACACCAACACTTATATTCGATATTAAACGACGGAGTAAGAATCACAAGCTGTGAGAGAACGATTCGCTATCTGAGCAAGCAGAAATACTTATGCCGGTTCTGTTCAAGCGCTGTCCCTTTTATATCCCGCAAGAAGAAGACGGAAGATTCAAAAGCATGAGTCAAAGAGAGGTGGCAAGAAAAATGAGCATTTAACGATAACGTAAAGGAAAAATACAATGTCGCATCGGGAACAATTTTAAAAAATGAAATAAAAATTACACATTTTCGATTTTTTATGTATTCCCTTTTAATATTTATCTTCAAGTTTAAATTATGTATAAAATGCAATAGAATTATTTAGATTTCTTTTTAAAATTACGTTTGGTAAGAAAAAAACATTTAAATTGAATTTTTTTGATTGGTGTGCGCTATTTAAACGTAGGGTTTCTTATTATATAATATATAAACTATTAAAATAAAATGTATTGTCTTTGCACGATTATTAAAATAAAAATTTCAATGATAACAAATCCTTTGTATTGCGTATGCAAGGCATTTTTTAAACATGCTTTGCCATGACTACGTATATTGCTAAATATAATGATAATTTATACATTATTTTTTTTTAAAGAATATATATGATAGGATATGTCCTCGAACACTTGGCGGAAAAAGTACCTGTGTCGTTCGAGGGGAGTAACACAGCGCGGTGTTCGAACCAACGACCTTCCGCACGGAGGTCCAGACGTTACCGCGCGGCCATGCACCTCATACATTATTACACTCATTTTGTATTTTCGAATGTTTGGTATTATGATCATATAATGAAACAAGATATACTTTTAATTTTAAACAAATGGTTTGTTATGTTTAGAAAAAAAATCCATCACAACAATGATAATCATTTTTTTTTCTTTGAGAAATGGGGTTTTCTTTTATAAAAAGTTAGTGTTTAATCAATATTAGAAAAACCAGATTTTTATAAAAACAATAGTGATCCAAATAATCCAAAAAACTGTGAAACAGGTCATGGAAAACGTTATCGAGAAAAAATCATGTAATCATTTCGGTTGAATATAATGTATTTTTAAGAGCATACGCCAATGCCAAAATGTTTCTAAATAATTGTGAGTTTCTTTAAGTCTTTAAAGTTGTTTATCAAATCAATTAAGGTTAATTTGGCGGGTTATTTCTAATTCTTCACAGAAATGAATAATCCTTTCAAGAAAAGTATTGTCAGTGGTAATCAACACAGTAGGATATGTGAAAAAATCCACTTAAATTAATTATGAATATATTTTGACTGTTTTTCCAACGGTTTGCTAAAACAAAAACATTTGTACCTTTTTTGATATAATTATTGTTTGATATTTTGCCTTAAAAGATCAATAATTGCTAAATTGATATTTCCCGTTTTGGAATAACTTGCAGACAATATTTTTTGGAACGTTATTTATGCTTGTATATGAACACCACGTGTTTCATTCCTGATTTTCTTTTCCATTCATCCCCACCATTCCTTCCTTTCCTTTTGATTGATGATATCTAACTTTATATGAAAAATAATGTTCGGGTGGTTGTCCGTCTTTGTGGGGTTCGTGGGCATATGCTAACGTTTGTGTTTATGGATTTAATGGGGATGGATAGTCATTTGAATGATTTATGCAACCAGGTAACTTGATTCATTTACTTTTGTCTGGTTGGCTAGAAGAGACTGCCAGCTGGCAATAAGTCCGCCAGATTGTATTTGCAATAAAAGTGTTAAATAAAAAATAATGAAACACCATACAAATATACTTCACTACATTTATTGCCGACATATATACTCGTAGAAAGATCTACAGCCTAAGAACTGAAGAATATACAGCCTGAAAACGAGAAGAGCCGACCCCAACAGCCTATCTAGGCAATGAGTTGGGACAATGCCAGGAAGAAGAAGAAGAAAGATCTACAAAGGTTTCAGCATGGTTCATCGTCATAGTTTTTTGAATACACGCAGATGTGGGTGAATACCTAATCTAATGGTCGCAGCCACTACCTTCCTAATCTTAAAATGTTTTTTTTTTTTTTTAATACTTGGTTGGTGTCCTGAGATGGAGTATCCAGTAACTATATAGTGCCGTTTAGAGAAGAGAATGTGCTCTCTTAACGGCGTTATATAAATTAACCTTTTATTATTAATACGAGGCATATCCAGAAAGTAAATGTACTGAATTTTTGTAGGTTACAATTTTTTTTACGTAAATAAAAAAAATCCGTGGTTACCGTAGTACATATGTAAGCTATTTTTCGACATAGTCGACATTCCTCTCAATGCAGGTGGTGAAGCGGGGTATCAACTTTTGGATGCCTTTCTCGAAGTAGTTTCCCACCAACCCCTCCGTCCACTTCTCCACCTCCTCCTTACCTCCTCGTCGGTTGAAAACCTTTTTCCACCCATGTGCAGCTTCAGGGAGGTAAAGAGATAGTAATCTGAAGGTGCTAGGTCAGGGGAATGCGCGGGATGGTTCAGGACATCCCATTAAAACGAGGCGAGCAGTTCCGTCTGTCATTGTCGTGCAGCAGGCAGACTCCCTTTGTCAGCATGCATCTCCTCTTGTTCTGAATCGCCCTCCGCAATTTTTTTAGGGTCTCACAGTATCTTGCAGAGTTGATGGTCTCCCCTTGAGGCATATATTCAATTAAAATTATGCCTTGACAGCCCAAAACACGGATGCCATGATTTTCTTGGCTGAAATTGTGGTTTTGAACTTTTTGGCGGAGGGTGAAGAGGTATGACGCCACTGTTGAGACTGCCTTTTGGTTTCAGGCGTGTAGTGTGCAACCCAAGTTTCATCTCCAGTAACGATGGAGCGGAGAAATTCATCTCCATGGAGTTTGCAGCCCCTCAAAAACTCTTGCCCGGCCTCCACTCGATTCAACTTGGCGGGAGATTCGATTGACATTTTTCCCGAAACGTGTTGTCGCGTCGACACTTCTCAACGTACTGACCTCGAACCGGTCTCGTTGCGGAGGGGAAGGGTCAGGCTACACGGATTTGTAGCCAACATGTCGAAAATAAAATCCATCCGGTCGTGAGAGCCTCAGTACACTTACTTTCTGGATACGCCTCGTATGTCAATCAGGGTTTTAGTGTATGCTTGATAACCACAGGGCTGTGAAACTTGCACATGGAAAGATTAATAAAGGATAATAAAAAATCTTATAGGTTCGGTACCACTCATGCTGTGTACTCTTAAACCCCGGGCCAGGATGTATGGACTTAGTAGGTGACGTTCGTGCCAGAAGGCACTTGGTAGGTCTGTCCGTTTTTGTAATGTAAACGTGTAATTTTTACTATACATTTTGCCGTTAGCTTTTCTTACGTGAACGTGTAGCTTGTTTACGTTTTTAACAAGTTAGGTTAGGTTACGTTGAGACACACACATACATTTCTCTGCTGGGTTAAACAGACAAGACATAGGTCCATTTGCACTTTTTTGGAGTAAACCCTAAAAAAAATTTCTAAGAAGAATAAATTGAAGTTGGAGGGTAAATGTGTAATAAAAATGGTTACTTTTATAATATATAAAAGGTACTTCAAATACTTTTAAGTGCTGAGCAACAAATGAAATAAAATGATTGTAATTTATTTTATCAAACACTGTTTATTCCACTTTTTTGTAACGGTATAACCCTACCGGTTTCAAGGCTTTCACCTCGTCTTCAGGGGAGCACAAACAAGACTTATAATAACCAACCAATCTTGTTTGTGCTCCCCTGAAGATGAGGTGTGCACCTTGAAACCGGTAGGGTTATACCGTTACAAAAAAAGTGGAATAAACAGTGTTTGATAAAAATAAATTATAATACAATGTCTTTAAACCTCCACAACGTTTATGCCTTAACTATAAACAATAAATAAAATGACTTATTTTTCATACATATATACCACCACGTCGTTTCCGTATTTGGGTAGGTAGAGATAAACAATCGCTAGTCTTTCCTATCACAATACACACATTTCACCTCTTCTACATTCATATACCTTCACATGAAACACTGACTATATATTTTATACACTGACTATACACTGACTTTAAATACTGACTATAAACACTGACTATAAACGCTGACTATACACTGACTATATAGATCCATACTCTCCTTGTTCTTCTTTTACCACACCTTCCAATCAAATTGGTTTCGTTTTGCTTTCTGTTTTCATATGTTTTACATGCACAAACCATTTCAGAGTGATCATCTTCATCTTACTAAATACATCAACCTTAAGTTCACATTCATCGCATATCACTTCCTTCGATATCCCGTCAAAAAAAAAATTATTACACTTTTCTTGTAGGTATACAGTAAAACCTAATGGGTTCATTCTCTTCCAGCCAATAAGAAATATATATTAAAGAGGTCTAAAGTGATAATGAGTATGGAATTCTTTAAAAAGAAGCAGGGTCCCGTTTTCAAATGCGTGTACAGAGGAGAGACCCATGTTTCGAATGGGAACAAGCTGGGATGATAATAAATAATGAATGAATGAATGAGGAATACCCTCCAAATGAATTGATGAAGCAGGAAAACATTTGGAAGTAACATTGAATGTTCGTCTTTCCTTGAAGTTGAAAGTACCATAATAAACCAGAGTCACGATTCCAGAATATATTTTAACTCTCCCACCCAAAATTAAATTGCTCACCTCCGGTTCAGTGCTGTAAACTGACACTCGCGTCACATCCCCGTTCACTGTTTACCCTAATCGCGTCACGGGAGCGTCAACGTCTACGTGACGTTACATATTCCCGTGATATTACCGGCAGACAACATATTCAGCAGAGGTAAGATATAGGCGAGACCCTAGCTCCAAGGGGTGTGAAGGGAATATTCAATTAGGGAACTATTACTGAGGAACAAACTCACTTTGTCATTATATCACTGAGAATACTCGTATGTTTTTTTTTTATTTTTTTTTATTAAACAAGTAAATTCTTATACAAACATTTGTCAAGGCTATACCTATATACAAATTTATTACTTAACTAATCTTATTTTCCTACATGTCATTTTATTTTATTTATTCAATCTTAATATATGAGATCTTAGAAATAATTAACACCTACATACTACTTATAACTAGATAACAATTCTTACACCAATTGTTTAGCAAAAACAAGTCCACTCGTTCAGGCTACTTGTATTCCATCACATTCACTCAGACCTTGGTCGTCCCAGCTAATACTGTAGGTGGACTAGTCAGGCAACAGATAATGCTTCGGGAGCTTGTGCTTATAACGGAAGGGTAGGTCGGATTTACTCTAGTAAGCCCCCAGGGCAGCGACTAAGGGATTTCTGTGATTTTGTTGGCTTTTATAGAATTTTACGGTCCAAGCGAGGATGTGGTGTTGTAGGGTTTCTTCTCGCTGTTCAGCGTGAAGTCGGGTAAGATTTGTTCTGGGATGGGTGTTAAAAGATATCTTGAATGCCTTGTTCTGCACTCTCTGGAGTTTCAGGTGATCCGTGTTGCTCACACTACCCCAAACGGGTGCAGCATAGGTCAAGATAGGACGAATAAGGGTTTTATAGAGGAGGAGCTTATTTTTGGGTGAAAGGAAGCTGCGTCGATGAAATATCGAACTGATAGCCCCTATGCCCTTGTGACCCTTCTGTCTGATGGTATTCAAATGGGTTTTCCACTTCAGTCGCCGGTCAAGGTGCAGGCCGAGGTGTCGTGATAGTGGAAAGTCTCAATAAATATTAATATCGTTATACAAAAAAAACTACAGATCATGATGCTGTCATAGTCTCATGATAGATGGTTATGATGTTCTGGTTCATCTACCCAATGCTGTAAAAGAGATCATCAGTAAATAAAGAACGTGAGTGGAATGACTTATATATGAACAAACCAAAATTTAGCTCGTGTTTTCTCCACTTTTTCCGATTTTGAACTATGTGGACGTCTGTTATTTGTGACAACTTCCGTTGCCTAGTTGATAAAACATCTGTCTTCTGACCTGGAGGTTATGGATTCGGTTCCCACTGGAACGATTTGTTTAGTAATACATAGTGGGTTCGAGTCCCAAATTAGAACACCATTGAGAAGATTTTGCCCTTTAAAAGGCGTTATAAAAAAAATGTCCATCGAACTAAATTGATTGGTCAAATATAGACAAGCGAAACATAAATATAATATCAAGTTTTATTGAGTTTTTTATGAGAAAAAGTAAAAGAGACATATCTTATTTTCAATTAAAACTTTAAATGATTACAATCATGTTATATAATTCTTTAAATGATTACAATCATGTTATATAATTATTTAAATGATTGCAATCATGTTATATAATTCTTTAAATGATTACAATCATGTAATATAATTCTTTAAATGATTACAATCATGTTATGTAATTCTTTAAATGATAAAAATCATGTTATATAATTCTTTATTAGTTAATTTAATTTGGAAATGACACCGGTTTTGACATTTGGGTTTTAATTTTTTCACGTGGTTATGAGTCGTTTTATTATATGCATATCTAATGATTACTAAATTCCACCAAATGTGCAAAGTTTCATTACAAGATTTCTAATATTAACTTAGATAAAGCAATTTTAGTAAACCCTTCACAAAATCATAATTGTTTGAAAACAATCGGGCTCATAAAGGTTGTCTCGATTTTGGTCGAGTTTTAAAGGAAATGCCATCTATGGGTGAGAAATTAGAGCATGTTGAAAAATTCTGCTATTTAGATAGTATTTTCTCAGATGTTGAAGAGCCATCTATGGGTGAGAAATTAGAGCAAGTTAAAAAATTCTGCTATTTAGATAGTATTTTCTCAGATGTTGAAGAGCCATCTATGGGTGAGAAATTAGAGCAAGTTGAAAAATTCTGCTATTTAGATAGTATTTTCTCAGATGTGGAAGAGGTACGAGATATATCCAAAAACACTGTGATAGAAAACAAAGTCAATGGGGTAATAAAACATACATAAACGTATCGGAAAGTATCAAAATTGTAGAAGATAACAAGTCTACACCAATATTATATTACTAATTTTGACGTATGTGAGGTAAACGTGGTCGTGCAATAAGACTGAAAAAATCCAAATAAATGCTTCAAAAATGCGTGCACTTAGAATAATAAATGAAATGACAATGTATAAACAGAATACGAAATGAATGGATTAATTATGAATGTAAAATGAAAACTGATGTGTTGAGTAAGACGAAGATAGCGTTCCAAGATGGTTTGGGCATATAGAAGGAACAAATAAAGAAATACTAACAAAACAAATATAAAATGCAAATGGCAGTGGAAGGCATGATAGAGGAAGATCAAGATAAATATCGTTGGATCAAGTGAATTATATTTTGAAAGAAGGAAACGTAAAAAGTCTGAGAAATCGTAGGAGTTGTTTGACGAAATGTATGGATAGGCAAATGATGTGTCGACACAGAAAAATATAGTATTCTGTCCTCTCTACGTACTCCGACAGGGAAATGGCGTGATGTTATGTATATATTTTAGTATGAAAATCGTAATACAAAGAATCATGGATCCTCTTCGAGTTCTCTATGGCCATTGCCCTATGATGAAGGGTTGTGGAACTTTATTTCATCTACCTCCACCCTCACGCTCAAAGTTAGTAGTATGAACCAACTGGAAGCATTCGAAATGTGGATACACCGGAGAATGCTACGGATATCCTGGATTGATATGATCAGCAACACAAGTGTTCTTCAAAGAGCTAAAGTTGATAGAGAGTTGCTGACTAATTTTAAAACCCAAAAGGTGTCCCATTTGGGTCATGTACTTAGAGGAACAAAGTAAAAATTACTGCACCTGATCATCTAAGGCAAAGTAGAGGGTCGAAGAGGTGTTGGCAGGAGGCAAATCTCCTGGCTCCGCAATATACGTTATTGGACTGGTATAAGGAGCGTTGGGGATCTTTTTCGGGCTACCGGGGACATAGATGCTTACTCTTAGGTGATAGTCAACGTTGGGGGGATCTGACATGACACTAGGAAGAAGAAGTTAGTAAATAAGAAATGTGAGTGAATGATTGGAGCGAATGTAAAGTATGTGATGAAGAGTTGTTGCAAATGATGTTAATGTGGTTGGAATTGTGTATGTAATAGCTAAAAATTTAAGCATGCGTAAGGATGTGAACGTTTTATTTATTTTTTCAAAACAGGCTTAGCCCAATTACTTTGAAAAATACAAGACATTAAAAAAGAAGAAAAATTACATAGAAAAAAATTAAAAAATTATGTAAAATAAAAAATAATGCATATGCATACAAACGAGTATAAACACACAAACATATTATACACATATATTCACAGTCATTTAGGTATGTTGATGAGTGCTTTCTAACGCGCTCAATCTAAGAAGAAAATTTACTTTTGCTTTTGGTAATGTGATATGAAATATGTCAATATCCGAAGCAGTCCCGTTCAAAAGAGTTAAGGCCCTTCCAACAGGCATAGCGGCTGGAAGACCCGTTCTTGCGTATGTTATTGAGAACAGTTCTTGCCGGCGCAGTCTAGTGTAATTGTTAGGAACATTTAACGCTAATCTTTGTAGTAATGCTGGACAGCTCACAACTCCTCGAACGAGTTTGACAACGTATACCAGGAGACGCACATCCCTTCTTACGCTCAAGGAGTTATACCCGAACATGCCCAGCAGAAACTGAGTAGGATTAAGCCATGGATAGACACCGAACTCTCTCTTATATAGAGATATCGTAGATATTTTTTTGTACTTTCTCCACTATGAGCGAGTTCTGCGCTGATTGCAGGTCCGAATTTACCATAGGGCTAAAGGAACTTCAAAATTCGTATGGGTACGGGGCCCAAAAAATCAAATGAAAAAAACGTTGGGTATAAGTATTTGGGTTGGGTATTATATACTTTACCTTGTTATATACTTAATACATTAAGTATTTCTGGACAATGAAGATGAATTGCTGAGTTTCATGTACTGGTTCGCATCCCACTCATCAAACTCTGAAATGAAAATAAAAGTAGTTTTTGCAAATGTCACCAAAATCTGGGAAAAGAGAACAAAGATGCAAAAGGACAAGATAAAATGAGTTATGAAGAAACACATTTAGTCATTGAATATTTCCGGATGTTTAAAGAACACTATCTGGAAAAACCAGCATATGAACATCCAATACAAGACCTGTGTCCGCCCCATAATGACATACAGCATAGAGTCCAGACTAGTCCAGAGCCGACACTGTCAAAACCAAAAATCTCCTTCGAACCAGCGAAATGAAGGTACTCAGGAGTATCGCTGGCAAAACCCTTCGTGATAGAGTACGAAACACAGAAATCTGAAGGATGTGCGAAGTTGAAGATATTGTCAGATGGAGACGACAGAGAAGAAGGTTCTGTAACGAACACGTATCCAGAATGGCGGAACCAAGATCCATAAGGATGGCCAGGGACAGTATCCCCCAAGCAAGTGGACCTCCAGGACGACCTCCCAAAAGATGAAAAGACAACTGGCAGTCGACGTCACAAGAGGGAAACGATGATGCAGGACCATAACAAGCCAACATGCCTAAAAGAAGAGGAAGAAGAAGAAAAAAAAAAATATGTAATATTTTTTTAGTCGGTGTTTGTAGCAAGTCAACGATGGTGAGAATCTTATGGTAGTGAAATTGTATTTATTTTTTCATACTTTCGACATGAACGCATTAAAATTATTTTTAGTACGATTGTACTCGTAACACAAGACAGTCGTGTACGAGTAGATGTGAATGAATAAAAAAGTAAAAAAATAATACGGGCTCGTCCGGGATTTGAACCCGGGACCTCTCGCACCCAAAGCGAGAATCATACCCCTAGACCAACGAGCCATGTTCATTTCTATGAAAAATATCTAAATTAAAGTAGAGCAACAAATTGCACATTGTGCACTAATTGCAATTGTTGTTATTGCAAAATCGTGTTCACACAATGATTAGTCACGTAAACTTTAATGGTATTTAAATTAGTACTTACTCGTATCAAGTCATCTGGCTCCTTGGTCTTTAAGGGTATGAGTCTCGCTTTGGATGCGAGAGGTTCCAGGTTTAAATCCTGGATGAGCCCGTATTTTATTATGATACATCAAAATAAAACACTTCAAAATCTAAATTAATTTTATATTTATACTCGTACATTATGTATAGGTCTTAGCATAAACACTATGAAGGTTCAATGATATATTAATTGTTTATTAAAGGTATCGATTTTTACTTTGTGGAACTCCGTATTAAAATATTAAATAATAAATTACTTTATTTTTCCGCTGACGACATCAATCCCTGCTACACGTGTTTCTGTTTGGGAGGAGGAACATGTACAAGGGTCATCCATAAAGTAAGGTTACAACATTTATTTAGGATCGAAAAATGCTTGTATTTAATTGAAATTCACAGGATACTTCACAAATATATTAAAATATTTTTCAACGTAATTGTTGTCGAGATTGAGACATTTCTGTAGTCGGGGCACCAGCTTTTGTACGCCAGTGTCATAGACCTCCGCCGCCAGCTCTTTCAGCCACTTCTTCACAGCTTCCTCGACCTCCTGATCGTTGAAAAATTATTGGGATGTAGTGACACACCCACGTCTCATCCCCCGTCACGATAGAGTCCAGAAAAGCTTCTCCCTCTTGTGCAAAACGATCCAAAAATTCACGCGCGGCGGTCACGCGATTTTGACGGTGCTCCGGTGTGAGCATTCTGGTCACCCATCTCGCACACAACTTCTTGTAACCAAGTTTTTCCGACACAATATTACCAAGGAGACTTCGAGAAATGTCAGGAAATTCTTCGTGAATATCGTTAAGCGTCACACGGTAGTCATTTTGCACTTGTTCTTCAATTTTTTTGCACAAATTCGTCAGAAATCACTGCCTTGCCTCGTCGTGAGTATCAGTACGGTCTTCTCTGAACAGCCTAACCCACTTCGTGACATGTTGTCGACTCATCACATCACTACTATAAACTTCCACGAGCTTCCGATTTATATTTGCGGCGGTATTGTTCTGCAAAGTCAAAAAACTGATGACCGCGCGGGTGTCGCACGGACGAGAGTTGGCGGGAGTGCACGACGACCTCTCCATCGGAAGAATTTACGGTGACTGAACAAAATAGCCGACAAACACGCGGGACCAAACAAACTGACCGTTAGGATCCCCCCTACACGCCAAGTGCACTAACTTTGAAACAATTTTTTTTTTGGAAAATGTTATACTTAAGCAAATAAATAGTTTTGACAGATCGAATCAAAAGTTCCAATGTCAAAGAGACCTAAATTCCATGACGATCGGTATCTCCAGTCTGTTGCAGCCTTTCGTTTTGATAAATTGATATGACACTATTTTGGTGTTGCTTAGTAGCATTATAATAATATATGGCCAGTGGCTTATGAGTTGTGGAAAAAAAACAAGTTCAGGTGAAGACTGCTCAACTAATAAAAAAAGTAAAACGAGTTTGAAAGTGAATCCACCGGGAATCATTCCTGGGTAGTCGTTTGAATATCGTGAATATAAACTTTTGGACCACAACTGCCGAAGATTTGATATATTAGATCCCTGATTATTTATTTATTTAACACTTTTATTGCAAATACAATCTGGCGGGCTTATTGCCAGGCGAAAATCTCTTCTAACCAACCGGACAAAAGTAAATGAAGCAAGTTAAGTGGTCGCATAAATCATTTAAATGACTATCCATCCCCACGAAATCCTTAAACGTATACGTGAGCGTATATCCACGAACCCCACAAAGACGGACAATCACCCGAACATTCCTTTTCATATAAAGTGAGATATCATCAATCAAAAAGAAAGGAAGGGATGGTGGAGAGGAAAGGAAAAGAAAAATCAGGAATGAAACACGTTATTTTACTGACTAGAAATTAAGTTTTTTCAGTCGCTTCTTAAAGCATGCCAAGGACGGAGCGAGTCTTATATTGGTTTGTAACTGATTCCAGAGTCTCACTGCATGGATAGTAAATGACGACGTAAAGAAAGAGGAGCGGTGAACTCTCTGTTTGAGCGTAGCGCTCTTCAGCATCTTTCCAATCCATGATTGGAAAGATGCTGAAAAATTTCGGCGAGATAAGAGGGGGCGGCGGGACAGTTAAGGATATTATACAATATATACAGTATGTGAATTTACAATAGAGACAGTATGTGAACGCTAAATGCTGGACGATGTATAACTCTTACTCTAGGCAAATAGAAACTGCTGAAATGCGCATGCTAAGATGGTCAGCTGGTGTGTCTCTAAGAGACAAAATAAAAAGCTCACGCATTCGTGAAGCCTAGATGTTACATACATCAACAGCAAGATGGAGGAGAGGCGATTGAGATGGTATGGGCACGTTGCACCCAGAGCACCCGATCATATTGTGAACCAGGCAATCTTCACGGATCTTCCTCGAATACCAACCAGAGGAAGACCAAATAATTCATGGGTGGTGCAAAAAGATAACCTGATGCAGAGGCATCGCCTGGGGGACGTAGTCCGGGACAGAAGAGCATACAACCTGAGGACGAGGAGAGCTGACCCCAACAATCTTCGCAGACAGTGAGTAGGGATGGAGCCAGGGAGAAGAAGACAGTATGTGAATTTGTCGTCTATTTCTAATAGTTCTGTGCCTTCTGGTATGTAGTTATATGATCGTCCTGTCGTATAGAGTTGCTTTTCTGACGCTGATGCACTATGGAATCCACGATTGTTGCTAACTAGCTAAAATACTATTTCAGTTGGGATATGAAACAAAATGGCGAACCTAAGAACATATGACAATGGTAAGTACCATAAAGCCACGAAGTAGGCACGTCAGGTCGAATTCCATCGGGTTTTCTAATGTGCACGCACGGTCAGACCGTGTGGTACGGGTAGTGATCCATCAAAACCCATTCCAGAGGCCCTTATTGCCGCGCCCACACGCCTGCCGAGGTGAGAAATGACGATAATTTAATCAAGAGGGACGCGGCCGCCTGGAAATGCCAGTCAAGCAGCGCTTTCCAATTTATGAGACGCGCCACCCACAAGTGTATATGACTAAGCATAAGCTTGCCAAAGTGTCGTGCGAGATGTACGTATATTTTGTAAGCACTTACCTTGAAATATATGCAATTTCCCGCTACATATTTTCTAACTATAGTTCGGTAATTCTAGGATGAGTCCAGTGACAGCTCACAAGTTTGCCCCAATACAACCTTGTAACGATGTTCAGTAATTTTAATTATTTTATCAACTTTAATATAAGCCTCAATTCTAATAAATAGCAAGTTATTTAGGTAAATACATTACATAAGGTTGTACTGGGGCAAATTTGTAAGCTGTCACAGGACTCATCCTAGAATTTCCGAACTATAGTAATTAATATAAATCTAAAAACCTTTTTTTGGAGTTCAAGGGATATCCATTAAAACTAAAATTTTACTCGTGCAATTTCTGTTGTTTCCAATTTTTTAACTTTGCAGACGTCTGTTATTTGAATAATACAGAGGAACAGCTGAACAAATTATTTATTTATTTAACACTTTTATTGCAAATACAATCTGTCGGGCGTTTTGCCAGGTGGCAATCTCTTCCAACCAACCAGAAAAAAGTAAATTAAGCAAGTTACGTGGTCACATAAATCATTCAAATGACTATCCATCCCCACCAAATCCATAAACATATACGTGAGCACACGCCCACGAACCCCACAAAGACGGACAGTCATCCGAACATTCTTTTTCACATAAAGTGAGATATCATCAATCAAAAGGAAAGGAAGAGATGGTGGAGAGGAAAGGAAAAGAAAAATCAGGAATGAAACACGTTATTTTACTGACTAGAAATTAAGAGGTTTTTCAGTCGCTTCTTAAAGCATGCCAAGGACGGAGCGAGTCTTACATTGGTTAGTAACTGATTCCAGAGTCTCACTGCATGGACAGTAAGGGGCGACGTAAATAAAGAGGAGCGGTGAACTGGATAGGCCAATAAACAATCTCTGTTTGAGCGTAGCGCTAATCCATGATTGGAAAGACGCTGAAAATTCTCGGCGAGATGAGAAGGGGATACGGGACAGTTAAGGATATTATACAATAGACAGTATGTGAATTTGGTGTATATTTCTAACATTCAACCAGTTCAATGCCTTCTGGTACGAAGTTATATGATCGTACTTACGTAGGTTGAAAATGAATCTTAGACACACATTTTGAAGACGCTGTAATTTGTCCAGCTGTTCTTCTGTAACTTCCAAGTAACATACGTCCGCATAGTCCAGAATCGGAAAGAGCAGAGATTGTACGAGTAAAATTTTGATTTTGGTTGGAAGGAATCTTTGCAAAATTTTAAGGGAATGAAGGCTGAAGAAGATCCTTCGGCTTACCTCATTTATTTGATCTCGCCATGAGAGAGTGTTATCTATTAGCACTCCGTTTTATGTAATGGTATGATAGAGCCATCAAGTAATATTGGAGGAAGTAAGTCAAATTACGGCGTCTTCAAAATGTTTGTATAAGATTTATTTTTAATCTGAGAAAGTACGATCATATCATTTCATACCAGAAGGCGCTGAATTGATTGAACGTGAGAAATATACGCCAAGTTCTCATACTACCCCTATTGTATAATATCCTTAACTGTCCCGTCGCCCCCTATTATTAGATAAACATTGAACAAATGAACAAGCATTCTATCACTACAATACCCATACGTTAGAACTTTTACCTTCAAGTAAGTGATAAACATAAACTGGAACTCATTCCGAATAACTGACTTTTACAAATGCCTCACATAAAACAAAACAATTGTGTAAAACATTTTTTGCTCGTCGTCGCTGTCTCAACTACCTGGTCCGTATTCCATTTCCATTTTATTGCTATGGACACGGGCATTAAACAGCAACATGGTAGTCTGATCTCCCATTGTCTCCTCTCTGCTCTGACCACTCCTCCATCACTCATCTCCATATTGGGTGTTCTATCCTCTGTATCTCCTTTATACGTATATCCTGAATGGGATGATTCGACAGAGCCATTTCTGTCGCGGCCGACACTACTTCAAGACGTTTCTACTTTTTACGATTCCGTACAGAAAATTTTATTCGTAAGAATAAAGCATTATTCGTCATTGTTGGGTCTTGTAGTCCCGGATTCCTTCATTACTCCAACGTCAATTTAGTTGGAAAGCCAAGCTGTGCAATGGTGTTTGTTTTTTTAAGTAAGTGAGCTATTGCGCTCCAGCAAACTCACCGGCCACACCGTTGTACTGGATCCGATGGCACACTTTTTCTCTTTTTGAAAGAATAGATATGACCGAAGTCAAAGGTATCCTTATACCTCCGAATGCTAGATAAAATGCCTGTGTCATTCGAAAAGAGTAGCAGAGTGCGGGGTTCGAATCAGCAACCTTCTGCACGAAAGTTCAGTACGTTACTATGCGGCGTGCAAATAATAACATGATGGATTCTACAAGTATAAGTCAGGTATTTATTAGAGGTTTAATGAAATTAATTTGCAGCTTTAAGGAGCCGATAAAGCACTGAAAAGTTGCAAAAATGTGTAATTTTTTATTGAAAAACTTTAGCTTCTCCAACATAATATTTTGAAGAGGGAATGTCATCAGTTTCTGGGATTTTCATCAGTAAAATATGATCTAACTGCAGACGAGATTGTAAGGTTTAGTAGCCACCTCAGTGAACCAAATTTTATATAAAAAAATAATTTGATGATGTTAAACGGTATGAGGTTGATTATTTATTCCATTGGTGTTATAGAATCAAGAGGTTTTGAAGTTCAAGGTAATCTAAGGAAAAAAATGCAATTAAATTATATAATTTGATTGTGTATTCTGTAATATACACGTATGTTGTATTGGTCACCAATCACACTTCGAACTGTCAAAAAAGATTGTCGGAATAATAATAATAAAATTACAATTTAAATAGTTAGTTTCGTTAATGGAGCTGGCTTTCTTCGTGGGTGCTCTAAGTCAGGGTTCGAACCCACTATTATCGACATATTAACATGTACACCGAGTTAAAAATCAAATTCCACGAATCCTGTGCGCGGCACAATTTCGGCGTTTTTAAATTTCTAAGTTTAAACGCGTATTTTGTTTAGAACCACTGATATTTGATTACACCACCAAGTAAACATGACATTCAAGTAATTTTCTGATAATAAATAATAGTCATTACTCTTAAGGAGACTCATTAAATAAAGGAAATAAACTAAACATTACGTAAAATACACAAAGGAATGCTACAGATCAGATCACAGGCGTTTGTGCTTCCCGCGAGGAACACTTTAAAAATAGTATATAAAAAATAAATTAACTATTATCATACAAAGGTGGTAGCTGTGGTTTTTAGATTAGGATATTCCCCGTATCCGCATATGTTTAGAAAAATATATTAGGTAAGAAAATGGCCGAAAACTTACCCAGACAGACGGGTTATAAAAAAAACCTTTGTAGGTCTTCCAATATATGATAGTTACACATTCCGCTTTAGGTGGAGTGTAGCAATAGTTAAAGTCCCTGAATTAATAAAAAGCTTAAAAACTCAAGAAACTTTGCACATTTTGGGTAATTTTTTTATTTAACTACTCATTTTGGTCGTATCTTGATGACAGCTGTAATTTAAGATAATTTTCGATTGGGGCTTTACATAAATAAGAACATTTTCAATTACAATTAATATTTACAAACAAGTAAACAAGTGAAATAATTAAGTTATCGATTACATAGACACATACATATACATCTGCTGGGGTTCGCAGACAAGACAGAGGGCTAAACTTTTTTATATCGATTCACATACGAGTACATCACCTTTTCCAAATCTTTTTTGGATCTTTAAAAAAAATTAGATATGACCGAAGTCATAGGTATCCTTACACCCTCAAACACTAGGCGGAAAAAATGCCTGTGTCGTTCGAGAGGAGTAGCACAGCGCGGGGTTTGAACAATATTTCGAGTATGTCAAAAACAAGTAAACTAGTGAAATAATTAAGCTATCGATTACATAGACACACACATTTACATTGCTCTGCTGGGGTACGCAGACAAGACAGAGTGCCAAACTTTTTTACATCGATTCACATACGAGTACATCACCTTTTCCATATCTTTTTTGGATCTTTAAAAAAAAATATATGTGACCGAAGTCATAGGTATCCTTATATCCTCGAACACTAGGCGGAAAAAATGCCTGTGTTGTTCAAGGGGAGAAGCACGGCGCGGGGTTTGAACAGTATTTCGAGTATGTCAAGACAATGGCGAAGAAAATATATTTAAGAGAGAAGTCATCAAAAGGTCTCGGTTCACATCATAACTCTTCTCCGGTACGCAGATACACCTCCACCAATAGAGAGCGAGTTCGGCCGCGAGGACATCAGATGTTTTCAGCCCAGACCCTATAAGAGTTGGTCCTCTTGACCATAATAGAATAAATGCCACTTTAGGAACGGTTGTCCCGAATGGAAAGATGATAAGGATGATCGTTGTTTTAATAAAACTCGTTTGAAATTGGAATATGGAAAAAGGTTTTTTATTGTTAAACGTCGGTATTTATAATATTTGGAATGTGTGTAGAAAGGCGCAGAAGATATGTCGCTGTCTCGTTCTCGCTAAACAATATTTATTGCTACACGTCCCGTATTTATATGATTTGTAGAAAGGCGCAAAAGATATGTGAGGAACCACGGTCGTCGCTGAATATTGTCGCATACATACGGTCAATGACCGATGAAACGACCTTCGGATTCCTCGATAAATTATAGTAAACAGTCCAAAGGTCACATGCCAACCATTGACGCCGGCCGAGCGATCGCGCCGCATTCCATACTAGAGAGAGAACGCACCACGCTGTCTCGCCAGTTTCGTAAATAAAATATCACCCACATACGATTTTAATCGTTCTGTATTCACAGAAGCGAGACAGAAGCATATCGCGAGCGCAATCTCGTGCACATTCCAAAAACATATAAATACCTACGTTACTATGAAAATAAATACTCTCTCTTTCCGCATTGCGATCTAACGTGTTTTATTATTTATCAACAAATCATCCTCATCATCTCGTCCCACTAAGAACCATTCCGCTAAAGATATATGTATGTCTCGTTCTCGCTAAACAATAACAAGCGGCTCGCGCTGTGATCACAGGGAGTAAGGATCGCTACACCACTAACCAAAAAATAATTAATTTTTAAATAATATTTATCAAAAACGTCCTTGTGTAAAATCTGGATTCTTATTTTTGACATTTGGAATCATTTTTTTTTCTTTTTTTAGACTTAAGTGAAGTTTTGTTTATATATTTTTTTACTATTGTTATTTTTATGTTATAATTTAGAAGTACCAGGATGTGGGCTGAAAAAACAGCTGTAGCTCATTTTCTAACAGTGTGAGCTCATTTTTTACTGCGGAGGATGTTATTTATTTATTTATTTAATTAACGACACAACAGTGTCTTTATATACAAATGAACATGTGACAGGTTATACACGTACTTAAAATTATTGACAAATAATACAACTTTATCTTTAACTAACATGAAGATACAAAAAGCAGTAGAATAAATTACAGTCATCGTTTTAAAATTATTTAATAATCTTTGAGAATTTTGTGGGAATTTTATGGATATATATTGAGATATAGAAAACACATGGCCTCATTAGTGGGACGAGATGCAAGTTGCTTTGCAGAATTAAAAGCTTCACACGTGCTGATGCAGGGTTACTCAACTCCAGGGGCAAAATATTGTCCTTAATATTTGGTTTGTATTACGTTATTTATATTAATAAAGGAGAGCACAAAGTTAGTAGCTATTTCTAAATATTGTTGTAATATTCTGGCGGATACTATATTTACTTATATTAAAAATATCTAAATTGTTGCAAAACTCGTTTCCAAGTCTTTGCATGCGAATTATAGAGGAGTTGATTTTATAGTTAGTATAACAATTTTCGGTATAAAAGGGATTGAGCTGTCTTGTGGATCTAGTGGATACGAAATTAAATACTTGCGAGTAAGTGAGGTGCATCAATCACTGAGTGAATGATTTTGTATAGCAGTACTATATCGGCTGTTTTTCTTCTGTCACACAGCTTCAAGAGTTTCACTGCATTTAATAAGTTGGAATAATTTCTTTCTTCATGCGGTATTCCAATTCTTCATGCGGTATGCAGTTATAAGATTATCCCAAACCTATTAATAGCTTCCCTCTTAAATGTATATACTTTTCCATTGCATTCAAATATATGTAAAATTTCAGAATAAATATTTACGTACTATATTGCTTCTAATAAATCTATATTTATTTATTTATTAAATCGTTCATAAATACCCTCGCGAAGAAACCACCCTGAGCAAAAACATTCTCCCCAAAACGATCACATGGAGCGGCCCAAGGAGAAACGTCCTGAATTCCTGTAAAGCTAGGCTGGAGACGAGTAAGGGTGTGTTGGGGATGCACCTCCAGAGTCCATTAGTTGATTAAACTCCCATCACCACTCTGGATATTGAGGGTGACACGGAAATGTTGGAAAAACATTAAATGTTATAATCAAAATTAAGAGGTGTTTCTTCTTAATGTTTCTTGGGAATCACTAAAGTAACGTTTACATAACCCCAAGTAACCAAAAAATGGAAAGAGAATCAGACCGGGGTTCAAAATCCATAAGTATCATCACGTTATCTCTTATTTAGGGTTGACAGAGAGAACATACTCGTATCTCGTCACCTTTTTACTCACACAAACAGCCTTCGCTTCATCCATACTCACACATATCTGAATTCCCATTTCACGCTGATGTCAAACATGATGCCCTTGGGAGACCAAGTATTGTTTTGGTTACATATAGTTTTGTATGCTTGTTTTTTTTGTTATTATTTTTGTTGTAATTTATTTGTTTACATACCAAGTAATTGTATGAATATATAATTTATGAAAAACAAGACAACAAAATTAAAACACGTAATTTAAAGAGAACTCTCAATTATGTAGATCTGGGTTTGTTGCCTTTCAGTTGTCGTGTCGCCAGTAAACTAAGAATATTAATAAATAAATTCTAACTGAATTAACGGTGATACCGTCTTTTTTCTGAAGTACTTCAAAATAACGCTATTTTTTCCACCCCTTTCTTTTACCTCACTGTTGCCTTGTAGTAACACTCGGGAGAGTGAAAGGCTAAAGGAGTCAACCCTGACAGAAAATCTGGTGGAAATACCGCAGAAAGCCTGAGGCATATTCAATTCTCTCTTGTTGGCAACTTCTGCAACTGAACATACTCCAGATGTTATGAACTTACTTTGTGTTGCCTTGGATTGGATTGAGGGTGGCTTAGATACAGGAGCAATCTGATTCTCCACAACCCCACCCAGATGATGCAGTATTTGTGGAGTATTAGTTAAAGCATATACACCGTCTTTGAAAATAGACAAAGGCCAACAACATCTCGTCAAACATTCAAGTCTTACACACATAGATAGCGTGTGCAGCTTTAGGGATTATTTGAAGACAACTTTTTTGGGGAGATCTTATCATTTTTTAAAATTTTAATGAATACTACCTTGATCAAAAAGTTTTAGAACCGGCTACCGTGTGGCGCTGTCAGTCACCCGATTGGAATTATTTTTTTTATTAGGTTACCACATCTATCATTGACACTTCCCTTCAAATTTCAACGTCATAGCTTGACATTTGTAAAAGTTACGCTGTACTGAGTACATCTACCTTTGTGCGTGTTTTCGATTTTTTACAAGTTTGAAAATGACATCAACTGTGCATCAACGAGTTTGCATTAAATTTTGTGTGAAAAACGGATTTAATGGTCCGCAGACCTTGGAAATGTTAAAAAAGTGTTTTTAGGTGGCATGAACGCTTCAGAAGTGGTCGTGAGTCAGTCGAGGATGACGAACGCAGTGGCAGTCGAAAACTGATGAAAACATCGATAAAATCAAATAATGTTGGCCGAAAACCGCAAATTGACCATCAGAAAGCTAGCAGAGGACTTTAATATTGCTTATGGATCCGCTCAAGACATTTTGGTTAGTGATTTGGGCCTCAGATGTGTCGCTGAAAAACTGGTGCCGAAAGACCTCAATTTCATGCAAAAAAAGGACCGCATTGAAATCGCGAAAGACATGTTTTCCATGAGTTTTTGACCAAAACAAACACAAATACTATCCAGCAGCCTTCGAATTCCCCTGATCTGGCTCCCTGTGACTTTTTCCTGTTCAACCGACTTAAAAAACCGTTTCGCGGAACGCGTTACAGCACCCGAGAGGATGTCATGAAAAAATCGAAGACGGCTCTGATGGGCATACCGAAAATTGAGTACCAGCGGTGTTTCGAGGATTGGATCAAGCGCTGGCGTAAGTGCGTTGCAGTCGATGGGGAGTACTTTGAAGGGGATTATATCGATTTTGATTAATAAACTTGTATTTTCGATTTTATGAATAAAGTCCTAAAACTTTTTGATCAAGGTAGTATTACACATACACCACACTCCACCAAAAAAACTGAATGTGTTACTTTAACTTTTTGGAAGGTTTCTTTGTAATTTGTCTTCAATTGGTGAGTTGTTTGCAGTTTTCTCGCCTGGTGCGGGTAAGTACTTTGTTTTATTTTACTGAATATACTCGTATGTAGGTGCGGGCAAGTAATTTGTCTTATTTTTCTGAACATAGTTAGGTGCAGGGAAGTATTTTGTCTTATTTTTCTGAATATATTTAGGTGCAGGTAAGTATTTTGTTCGATTTTTCTGAACATACGTAGGTGCGTGTAAGTACTTTGTCTTATTTTTCTGAACATATTTAGGTGCAGGTAAGTATTTTGTCCGATTTTTCTGAACATACGTAGGTGCGGGTAAGTACTTTGTCTTATTTTTCTGAACATATGTAGGTGAGGGCAAGTACTTTGTCTTATTTTACTAAATACGAGTATATGTAGGTGCTGGCCAGTACTTTGTCTTATTTTTCTGAACATATATAGGTTCGGGCAAGTATTTTGTCTTACTTTTCTGAACATATGTAGGTGCGGGCAAGTACTTTGTCTTATTTTTCTGAACATATGTAGGTGCGGGCAAGTACTTTGTCTTATTTTTCTGAACATATGTAGGTGCGGGCAAGTACTTTGTTTTATTTTTCTGAACATATGCAGGTGCGGGCAAGTACTTTGTTTTATTTTTCTGAACATATGTAGGTGCGGGCAAGTACTTTGTTTTATTTTTCTGAACATATGTAGGTGCGGGCAAGTACTTTGTTTTATTTTTCTGAACATATGTAGGTGCGGGCAAGTACTTTGTCTTATTTTTCTGAATATATGTAGGTGCGGGCAAGTACTTTGTTTTATTTTTCTGAACATATGAAGGTACTGATAAGTATGCTGTCAGTACCTTTCTATCCTTATACTCAATTTATATTAATTTATTTTGTAGTATTTTTAATCTGTTCATAATAATGAGTTCGATCTCCAAGTTAGAGCGCCCTTGAGGAGAGTACTCTCTAAACGGCCCTACGTAAATTGCCATTTATTATTGTAATATATTGTATTACACTTTCGTTGTATACAATACAACCCAGCGGTCTTATTGCCATGTTGCAAAATGTTCTATATTATTATTATTTCCATCAGTAAACATTTCTTGACATCGTTCTATTCTTTATTTGACCTACAACTTCCTCGTCATCATTTATTTCAGAAGTATATTTTATTTTACAAATCTTTCAGAGCTCGTTCTCTCGATATGTCCAAACCATCTCTCGATATGTCCAAACCATCTCTCGATATGTCCAAACGATCTCTCGATATGTCCAAACCATCTCTCGATATGTCCAAACCATCTCTCGATATGTCCAAGCGATCTCTCGATATGTCCAAACCATCTCTCGATATGTCCAAACCATCTCTCGATATGTCCAAACCATCTCTCGATATGTCCAAGCGATCTCTCGATATGTCCAAACCATCTCTCGATATGTCCAAACGATCTCTCGATATGTCCAAACCATCTCTCGATATGTCCAAACCATCTCTCGATATGTCCAAACCATCTCTCGATATGTCCAAACCATCTCTCGATATGTCCAAACCATCTCTCGATATGTCCAAACCATCTCTCGATATGTCCAAACCATCTCTCGATATGTCCAAACCATCTCAACATTCCTTTTTTTCTTCTTCTATTAACATGCGTCTCTTAAATCAGTTATATTTTATTCGGGCATTGCTTATTTTATCATACATTGTGTTGCAAAATATTATTCGTAAATTTCATGATTCTACCGCATTTATTCTGCTTTCATCACACTCTCTCAATGTCCAGGTATCCATAAAAAGAAATAGCCAATACAATACACCATTGTGTACTATCATTTTGTTTGTTTGTCTATTTGTCATGCGGAGTGTAACAAAAAAAAAAGAATATTTCTTTCTTTCTGTTTAATCCGGTTCCAGCAGGGGAAAAGTTTAATAACACAGAATATCACATATTTCACTCAATCAGAAAATTTCTTTTTATTTTACCTTGTGAAGGGTCTTTCAAATTGAGCAATTTTTTAAATTCTTGGATAAAACACAGATGGCGTCGCGAACTTGCCTGGGTCTTATGACATTTGAGAAGTGTGTGACATTTATAAAAATGGAGTCGTATATAATACAAATAGAGACTTATTTTACGTATTATAACAGGAAACGATGATGTTTACATAATTGGCCACCAAGATCATGTGATCTGACACCGTTGGACTATTTTCACAGTTATAAATATTGAAGAAAGAAATAAAATACTGTGCAAATGAATACAAATTTAAATAATAATTTAAATAATTTCACATACTGTCTCTATTGTATAATATCCTTAACTGTCCCGTCGCCCGCTCTTATCTCGCCGAAAATTTTCAGCGTCTTTCCAATCATCGATTAGCGCTACGCTCAAACAGATATTGTTTATTGGCCTTTCCAGTTCACCGCTCCTCTTTTTTTACGTCATCCTTTATTGTCCATGTAGTGAGACTTTGGAATAAGTTACAAACCAATATAAGACTTGCTTCGTCCTTGGCATGCTTAAAGAAGCGACTGAAAAAACTCTTAATTTCTAGTCAGTAAAATAACGTGTTTCATTCCCGATTTTTCTTTTCCTTTCCTCTCCACCATCCTTTCCTTTCCTTTTCATTGATGATATCTCACTTTATATAAAAAATAATGTTCAGGTAACTGTCCGTCTTTGTGGGGTTCATGGGCATATGCTCACGTATGTGTTTATGGATTTCGTGGGGATGGATAGTCATTTGAATGATTTATGCAAACATGTAACTTGCTTAATTTACTTTTGTCTGATTGGTTGGAAGAGATTGCCACCTGGCAATAATCTCACCAAATTGTATTTGCAATAAAAGTGTTAAATAAATAAATACATGTTTGTGATCATGGAGTTTAGTTAAGTTTGGTGATTGGGAGAGATTGCAATGTGGTATTTATCTTGTAAATTTGTTATAAAGTGAGGTGTTATAATTATATATGGATAAATAAATACTCCTTCATATAAAGGAGTTCTCGGCCATTACTTCAGAAGAATAATGAATAAATATTTAATGCTAGCGCTTACTAAGATATAAAAAACCTTGCAATCGAATTTGTTGACAAGTCATCGGTGTGGATTGGCTACATTTAAATATGTTTCAGGTCATGTGAGTTTTTTTTTTTTTTTCAGTGTAGAAAATTATTCTGTTATGATAGGGAATTAAACAATTGTGTGATAAAACTAAAATTTGCGCAGATTTAACTGTCCTTTCTTTAAACGAACTATTTGTCAATACAACTCATGCAGGATCGAGTTTGCCCAGTTGTGTTTTCTTCATATCGAAGAGTCCTTTATTGCCATCTATAAGTTCCTCCCCTTCACGTCTTTTAAGATCTTGTACTGTATTATATTATACTATCGATATTTTGAACAAACTCACGGGCTTATTGCTATATGATAATATCTTCCAACTAACCAGAAAAAATGTTTGCGTAGCCTTAAGTGAAGTAAAAAACAGACTTCAATCTTTTTTAAATAATCTGGGTCCCAACGACAATCGGACCCACAGCCCCCGGGCTGGAATACGTATCTCTTCATCTAGACCACGGAGTTCTTGCCTTGCCTTAATCTAAAACTCCTTAACAATAAAAAAGTTATTATTTAAAATAAATATATAACACTTTGAATTGCTATCAATATTTTTCGTTAAGAAAACTTGAGAGTTTTTGCTGTTGAAAAATAAACTAAAAAATAACCAGTTTAATAGAGATTAAAAATATTTACAATGTAAAACATAAACAAAGAAATTACCAATATAAAATACATGTTAAATCTTCTAAATTTTAAAGATATTTTGAATATCCCAATTGTCAAATGTAAACAGATTTTTTGAAAAACTGAACTGTAAACTGAAAAACCTGAGAGAAATTAAGAAATTTCGTCAGTGACAAACATAAATTTAAAAAGTACTAATCTGAAACAGATTTTAAATCTTCCACAGTATCAAACATAAACTAATAAATTATCAGTCTACTAAAGATTTTAAATCTTCCACAGTATCAAAAATAAACGAATACATTACCACTCTAATACAGATTTTAAATCTTCTACAGTATCAAACATAAACTTATAAATTATCAGTCTACTACAGATTTTAAATCTTCCACAGTATCAAAAATAAACGAATACATTACCACTCTAATACAGATTTTAAATCTTCCACAGTATCAAACATAAACTAATAAATTACCCCTCTAATACAGATGTCAAATCTTCCACAGCATCAAATATAAACTAAGAAACGACCAATGTAATAGATATTTAATATACTCCACAGTATGAAACAAATGTGGAATTCATGCTGAATTCTGCTCCTAATATTTCTCCCCCCTGTAATTCCATTGTGGGGGTGAACATGGCAGCAGCGATAAGAGAAGACTTGGGGGTGGGTTAGAGCAGGTGCTCGGTCAAGCGCAGCACATGAGGCGGTCATGGTTTGTGCTTCAGTATCTTCGTTCCGTGGGATGCTGGGTCTAGAGAAAAGAAGAGGAAATGATTGGTAAATATTTATTCTCAATTTTTAATGTCATATGTAAAGAGTTTTTCAGTGTATATATTTATTTATTGATGCGAATCGTGGGTTCCGTAAAGATGACACACTAAATAAATGCTAGCAGAGGGACCTTAGGAAAATAATGAAGTTTTGATACAACAATAGATCATAAAAAAAAAGTATTAAATTTTTGTTATATACAGAACGAACTGGCCGGTTTCTTTCCATGAGAAAATCTCTCTCAACCAACCTGAAAGATTTAAATTATACCTTAACTGAAAAACAGATTGGTTATGGTACTATTAATGTATGGTACAAATTGAAGTAGAAGACGTGTGAGATGAATACCTAGGAAAGTATAGTTGGATCAAGTGAATGATATTTTAAAAGAAGAAATATAGTCAAAAAAATCGTTGACATTGTATAAATGTGATGGAGGCTAAGAATATGAGATCTGGTGTGGAAAGTCTGGCACTCTGCCCTCTTTCCCTACATAGAAACAGCGTAATTATTTGTATTTTTTGTAAGAATAGATATGACCATAGTCATACGTATCATTATATCCCCGAATACTAGGCGGAAAAAATGCCTGTGTCATTCGAGGGGAGTATCACAGTGCGGGGTTCGAACTGACGACCTTCCACACGGAAGTCCAGCGCGTTACCGCGTGGCCATGCACCTCAATATGAAGTATGTTATAAAGGAATATCGTGTATGTTATAAAGGAATATCGTATTCGTTTGATAAAGGAATAAGAATTTAAGGCAGTATATAAAGACATGAAAAAGTAATGGTACGTTACGATAAATACAGTAAAAATGATCCCTAAGTGAGCATAAATCGATAGTAAAAGTTCCGTTACCTACGAACCCGTTAAATATTCGTTATTTTTCTTTAACGAAAAACTGTAGGAAAAAGAAAAGCTTCAGGTCGAATGCTCAATAAGAATTGGTTCTAACGGATAACAGCTCGTTGCTCGCCCGTTCCGTGTCGTTGCACCGCCCGCATAACGAAGCGGGGCACATATTTTTATAGCATAAAACATTTAAATGTTGAGCCTTCTTACTGGAATCTCGCGTATTTCTTCTGTTAGGGAAAAAAGTTTATGGTCCATGATAGAATTTTAGAATATATTTACTTCAAGTTTAGAATACATATACCATATACATGAACCATTGAAAATAATGAATAGTTTACAAGTTTAAATAAAAAATAACCTGAATGATTTAACTCTTAAATTTGATAAAAATTCTACACAATTAATTTCAACTTAAGTGACAGACCAGTTTTGTTCAACAAAAGCATTGTCAAACTGTTACTTTTATTTAAGTTTACTGTGTAGAATTTTCTAGTCCTACACACCTAGTAAAACACTTATCTTCTAGCACGGAGATTGCGGCTTCGACTGCCTCGTTTTCACGTTAGATCCCATAACCATCTTTGTGGTTGGTTGGAAGAGATATCCAAATAGTAATTATTCCACAAGTTGGTATAGCTGCAGATGTGGTTGGTTTAGTAACAGTGGGTACGTGTTCCGAGTTTGACCACCCTTGAGAGTTTCTCTCTAAACAGCGGTACATAAAATAAGTTTAAAAAAAAAACGTTAATTAATTCTTCAATTTTAAAATGAAAATTAGATTTATTTCTTACTTAAATTAAAGGTGTTTCAGAATAATAGGGACTAAAAATGACTACAAATATTTCAACAGGATGTATTTTGTCATTTTTCTTCTGAAATTAATTCATATGTTTGTTATATCCTGTCAGACTTCTCTCATCTATCTTAGGGGAGCGTCCTTGGAATCTAGTGCGGGGGTTATTTATTTATTAAAAAATATGACACTTCAGTGTCCTTTATATACCAGAGTAACATTTATATATTGTAGTAAAATATAAAATATCAACATCGTAAAAAACAACATAATTCAGAATACAATAAGTCTGTCTTTAGAATTTTACACTTTTTATAATTACATGAAAAAATCTATGAATAGTACGTTACATGTGAATATGGTGTAATTGATAAAATATCTACTTCTAAAGAAAATAAAACGGAGTTCCGATATAGTAAAAGAGTTCATCTGATTACAATATTCACACGCTCTAGGCGTGTACAAGTGTTGTTGTCTCTCCATGTGTGGTAGTATTGCTAACATGTGTGATTACGAACAATGAGTTCCGTTTCTACTTATGTAAGTAAGTGGTCATAAGCTCGAAGGCTAGATGAATGGGGTCGAAGACAATGTTATCTTCCGGCCATGCTTTTCAATTTGTCAGAATTACCAATTCCGACGTATTGAAGGGTGTACTATACGTATAAATAAATACCGAAAACAAACCCTGATTGATTAGGATCATTTCTACGAAGCAATAGCTTCATCAGGTGTAACAAGATGATAATGTAAATAATAATATAAACAAAATTATATAGCGTCGTTTTTTTATTTTTCTCAAGAGAATTCACACTAGGATTCACACCCACTATTATTAACTGATTAAAAATATTACAAAATAAATAAATATAAGTTGAGTGTACGAATAGGAAGGTGTTGGCTGCGGTCATTAAATAAGGTACTTCCCCGTATTTGTTTATTTAACACTTTTATTGCAATACAATCTGGCAGGCTTATTGCCAGGTGGCAATCTCTTCCAGCCAACCAGACAAAAGTAAATGAAGCAAGTTACGTGGTCGCATAAATCATTCAAATGATTATCCAACCCTTACGAAATCTATAAACATATATGCGAGAACATGCCCACGAATCCCACGAAGACGGGCAATCACCCGAACATTATTTTTCATATAAATTGAGATATCATCAATCAAAAGGAAACGAAAGGATGGTGGAGAGAAAAGGAAAAGAAAAATCAGGAATGAAACACGTTATTTTACTGACTAGAAATTAAGAGTTTTTTCAGTCGCTTCTTAAAGCATGCCAAGGACGGAGCGAGTAACTGGTTGGTTTGTAACTGATTCCAGAGTCTCACTGCATGGACAGTAAAGGACGACGTAAAGAAAGAGGAGCGGTGAACTGGAAAGGCCAATAAACAATCTCTGTTTGAGCGTAGCGCTAATCCATGATTGAAAAGACGCATATGTATCGTATCTGCTTATGTAAAAAAAATATATTTGGTAAGAAAACTTCTTAAGAGAAGACGAACTACGAAGAAACCATTGTAGATCTTCCGATATATGATAAAAACACATTCGACTTTAGGTGGAGTGTAGAGATTTAGGTGGAGTGTAGAGAGTGTAGAGTGTAGAGACGACTTCGCAATAAATGTACACAATTATGTCGGAATGCAAAAAGAAAACACTATTTTGACACCCTTCAAAACTGTCAGCCTGCAAAAAGGTGGAAGGTCCTGAACTCGATGGGTGTCAAATCCTCGGACACCTCAGGTAACTTCACATTAGATGTTAATAACCTTAATAGACATTTTGCAACACCATCACTCAGTTTAGACATTACCACAAAGGAGAACACTCTCCGAAAAATTCATGTAATGCCTCGACCCAATGTTCCTGAGCTCCACTTTTCGGAGGTTGATGTAGGTGAGGTTCGTCGTATTCTTTTGACTATATCCTCAAAAGCGATGGGTGACGACAATATTTCGATTGTATTCATCTCCTTCATTATCGATGCTATTCTTCCTATCATAACACATATTATAAATTTTTCTTTGTCTACCAGCAGCTTTCCTAGTGTATGGAAGAGGGCTCTAATTATTCCGATCCCGAAAGTTGACTCACCCACGTCATATAAAGATTTTAGGCCCATATCTATTCTACCCACACTATCCAAAATTATTGAAAAAATTGTTCATATACAAATTGACTCCCACCTTAATCAATTTGAATTGTTTAATCCATTGCAGTCAGGATTTCGTCCGGGACATAGTACCACTACCGCACTGGTCAAGATCACGGATGACGTGAGACGTGGAATGAGCTTTAAGCAGTTGACATTGTTATGTCTACTGGATTTCAGCAATGCATTCAATACTGTAGACTTTGATCTGCTTATGGCTCGAATGCGTTCATTACGATTCTCTGAATCGGTCATAGTCTGGTTTTCGAACTATTTAAAGGGAAGACAACAATCCTGTAAATACCAAGAGCGTATATCTGAATGGACTGATCTCTCTGCAGGCGTTCCCCAAGGTGGAATTCTCTCTCCACTCCTTTTTTCTATATTCATCAACCCAATAACATCGTCTCTTAAATGTTCTTATCATCTGTATGCAGATGACCTGCAGATATATATTCATTTTGATCCAAATTTCTTTCACGCGGCTTTGAACAATTTAAATACGGACCTTCAATCGATCTCGGAGTGGACTGGGGAGCATGGCTTACTCATCAATCCTAAGAAGTCTCAAGCGATCCTCATTGGCAGCCCTCAGCTTCTCGGTAAATTCAACACTGACTTACTTCCTCCAATATTACTTGATGGCTCTATTATACCATTACATAAAAATGTTAAAAACCTAGGAGTGCTAATAGATAACACTCTCTCATGGCGAGATCAAATAAATGAGGTAAGCCGAAGGATCTTCTTCAGCCTTCATTCCCTTAAAGTGTTGCAAAGATTTCTACCAACTAAAACCAAAATTTTACTCGTACAATCTCTGCTCTTTCCGATTCTGGACTATGCGGACGTATGTTACTTGGATGTTACAGAGGAACAGCTGGACAAATTACAGCGTCTTCAAAATGTGTGCCTAAGATTTATTTTCAACCTACGAAAGTACGATCATATAACTTCATACCAGAAGGCATTGAACTGGTTGAATGTTAGAAATAGACGCCAAATTCACATACTGTCTCTATTGTATAATATCCTTAACTGTCCCGCCGCACCCTCTTATCTCGCCGAAAATTTTCAGCGTCTTTCCAATCATGGATTAGCGCTACGCTCAAACAGAGATTGTTTATTGGCCTTTCCAGTTCACCGCTCTTCTTTTTTCACGTCGTCCTTTACTGTCCATGCAGTGAGACTCTGGAATCAGTTACAAACCAATATAAGACTCGCTCCGTCCTTGGCATGCTTTAAGAAGCGACTGAAAAAACTCTTAATTTCTAGTCAGTAAAATAACGTGTTTCATTCCTGATTTTTCTTTTCCTTTCCTCTCCACCATCCTTTCCTTTCCTTTTGATTGATGATATCTCACTTTATATGAAAAATAGTGTTCGGGTGATTGTCCGTCTTTGTGGGGTTTGTGGGCATGTTCTCACGTATATGTTTATGGATTTCGTGGGGATGGATAGTCATTTGAATGATTTATGCGACCACGTAACTTGCTTCATTTACTTTTGTCTGGTTGGTTGGAAGAGATTGCCGCCTGGCAATAAGCCCGCCAGATTGTATTGCAATAAAAGTGTTAAATAAATAAATAAATAAATCTTGATAAGTCTTCCCAAAAAGGGTTTACCTTAAAGTGCTTCCTAAGGTTGTATATCACTCCCATTTCTCTTTTACTTTAAGCACTAAATGTTAACTAAAAAATCTTTGTAAATAAAACATTTGTTACATAACTGTGTACTGCTAATGTTTCCTGTCGGCGGTCGTAATTTTGAGGTTACGATTCAGATTAAGTAAGGGTGGTTCGATTCTTGGCGGATTTATTTAAGGGCTAATTTTACCCTAACCATTTTACAATTATGTTAATATTTTTTCATAGCTGTTCTGCTTATTATAAATTTTTGTTACACTATTAGACATTACAATAACTGAAAAAAGTGCTGCTGCAAATAAAAACTGTCGATCGTCTTAGAATTTTGATATCCTTCCCATTGGAGCTTTGTATTTGTTTCATCAAAACTTCGTCCTTGCTGAAGTGCAAAGGTGAAGTCCTTGTTGAAGTGCAAAAAACCTTCAACACAATAAACCAATACACGCACACAATTTTCTATCCTAAGGATGACTGACAGTCATATTCTATCACAAGGGATTGTCTATCGCATCATTTCTAAATGCTCCCCATTATTGCGACAATAATATCACATGATCTATAACATGATATAACACGGCTGTCTATTACCAAAGCGTATCTCTTTACGCGTCACGTTCCACTGCTCATTAAGTCGCGGACGTGACACGGAGTGAATCAATACTGAGGAGCCACAGGGGTCTTACGCATTCTTCATCAAACTCACTTTTATATATTTCAAACACACTTTTCTATATTTCAAACACACTTTTCTATATTTCAAACCATTTAGTTATCTAGCCCTACCACAGGAGAAGACACATTTTTTACACTATTTTTAAAAATACACATCATATGAAAACCAATTTAAATTGAGTTTTTTTTTTAAGTGCGTGCTTTTTTAAAGCTTGAAACTGACTAAGAGGGATGCACGAATTTTATTAAAAGCATGACAGGAATGGTTCTTCCATTTCCTATGGTGCTAAGATTTGTTTAAAATTAGGGATTTTAAAATTTTAATTTGTATAACTGTATATAATAACAAATAGTCTAGAGTTTTGTTTTTCAAATTTTTCCAAAGTTTTATAGATATTAAATTTTTTATTAGGATTTTGATTCATGTTATAGCGAGAATTATTGTGTTTTGCTATGTGTATTGAGTGGATGAATCATGCAAGGGAATTATTGTGTTTTGCTATGTGTATTGAGTGGATGAATCGTGCGAGGGAATTATTGTATTTTGCTATGTGTATTGAGTGGATGAATCATGCGAGGGAATTATTGTGTTTTGCTGTGTGTATTGAGTGGATGAATCATGCAAGGGAATTATTGTGTTTTGCTATGTTTATTGAGTGGATGAATCATGCGAGGGAATTATTGTGTTTTACTATGTGTATTGAGTGGGTGAATCATGCGAGGGAATTATTGTGTTTACTATGTGTATTGAGTGGATGAATCATGCGAGGGAATTATTGTGTTTTGCTATGTGTATTGAGTGGGTGAATCATGCGAGGGAATTATTGTGTTTACTATGTGTATTGAGTGGATGAATCATGCGAGGGAATTATTGTGTTTTGCTATGTGTATTGAGTGGGTGAATCATGCGAGGGAATTATTGTGTTTCGCTATGTGTATTGAGTGGATGAATCATGCGAGGGAATTATTGTATTTTGTGTATACACATAGTATTGAGTGTATGAATCAATCATACGAGGGAATTTTTGTTTCTGTTTTTTCTAAATGGATTTTTTATGTACATGTTGTTTTTTAATCCTTTCATGCGTAAGATACAGCCCTGGGCCTTAGCCTGCTGTGTGTCTGCTGTGTGTCTGCTGTGTGTCTGCTGCGTGTCTGCTGTGTGCCTGCTATATGGTGGTATGTGTGAACATTTTTTATTTTAATTTAGTATAAATCATGTAAAAGATTTAGTTTATATTTTGTAACATCTTGCGTTTAGTATTGATGCGCACTAAAATTTTGATGTGTATTTTTAAATGGTTGAAATCGATCGTACATTATAAGAAAACAAATAGAGACCTAGGCATTCAAGGCTTGCGATTGATAAATACTTAATGTCTTTGAGATGTGGTGTTAAAATAAGATCTTGTGTATTTCATACACTGCAAGAGACTGCTAAGAAGACGCTACATAGGGTAAGAGGTCACTTGTACTGAATAAAATGGTTCACGACCATGTAGATCATGATCTTTAGAATTGAGGGTACAACCAAGAAAAATATTGATGAACAGGTGTAATATACAGTAACAAATAAATAAACATTGGTTTTTTGATAGCAACCTAGTACAGTACCCGGCGGTAAGTAATACACATCGGGCTTACCGCATTACTTACCGCCAGGTACTGTATGTAAATATATACACATATTTTGAGATTATGTATATATCTAAAGATAATGGAGAAGTAAGAGAGAAGCTATTGAAAGGTCTGAGCTCATCTCATAGCATCCCTCTGGTCGAGACACACTCCCATCAATAGAGGACAAGCCCAGCCGCGAGGATATCATATATTTTTAAGCCGACACTCTTGTACATGTATTTAAAAATCAAGAAAACATCTAAAATCCGATCATGTACCATACAGAAAATCAATAAATGACAATGAAAAAGCAATAAATAAATGAATATAGTAAATAAAATAATAGGTTACCGAAAAAAACAGCACCGATATCCTCCGAAACTTATATAATTATTTAATTAGAACCAAATTAGAATATGCATCTACAGTTTGGGCTCCTCATCATCTCAAATATAAAAACACTATAGAACAAATACAAAAAAAAATCCTCACATATAGTATATATGGTACAGAACAAAGGACGATTACCTAAAATATGCTCACCATGCCGAACTTCTCACGGTGTGTAACTATAGAAGCCTCGAAACAAGAAGGCAATCCATTGCGATATTCTTAATAAAGGATTTCCAAGGTTGCTTTAACTGTCCCGCGATTCTAGAAGCATTAAGTTTATATGTACTCAGTAAATATAGCCGTGCAAGGAATCACCCTCTGTTCTACATACCAACTTACAGGACGAATATCATGGCTAAACACTCAGTCACGCGTGGTATAGAGATATTGAACCAACTGAATGACACGGTTGATATATTCTCGGTACCGACTAGCAGTATGAGAAGAATCCTGGCTGATATTATTCCTAACGAATAAGCTAACGCTAAAACCAGATCCTCTTTGTGTAACAGGAGAAATTCGTGCAAAATGGATAAAAAAAAAACAATATACCAAATATCCCGCAATCACACACACTAACTAACATGAATACAAAATTATTTTAATGTAAAAAAAAAACTATAGACAAAATATAAATTAAGTAACCAGTCACCCTGTCAATAACTAGTTATAATTAAGGAAATGCCGGAGAAGGACCTACTTACATTGAACAACATGTACATTTAAAATATTCATCAAACCAGACATGAGTTACTCAAATTGACATTCTCACGATTGATGAATTGTTGAACAGCGCTGCTAGAAAATCGATATTGACACATATTAATTGGAAAAAGTTCTGTGTCTTTCCATCAGGAGTGTGGAAACCAATTTGAGCCAATATGTCTGAATTTCGAAGATGAAAATCACCACTTTCTCTCAGAATGCACTATAAATTCTTGGTGTAAGGAACTGTATGTTCCTCCTCCCAAATAACGTATGAAAACGTGGAATCGATACCAGATTCAGTGCACCACTTCTTGTTTTATGACTGCACTTGAACATATTTATTGGAAGATGATTAGTATTGCATAATAATTTTGATTATCAATCAGATTTCCGTATTTGAAATATACTGAAAAGACAGTATATTTCAGTTATGTGATATTGTGAATAATTTGTCATCAAATCGAATATAATTATTATTTTAGAGATTTTAAGAAGGTGGGATAGAGTTCAATAAGAAATAGTGGTCAAGCATGTCAGGTTGGAATCGAGAAGATAATTAATATGCGTCAAATATTTATACAGGACCATTTAAACTGTTTTGGAATGGATAATGAAACTTATGTTGTTTGCCAAAGAAGTTACATAATACTCGTAGTATTGGATTCAGTTCGGTGGTAAATCAGTTATTGATATGGGATGAATATCATTTATAAGAATAAAAAATGGTATACTTGGGTTGAAAATAAAATATTTAACAGTGTCCGTGTTCACGTAGCAGTCGCGAGTGCGGATGGTCAGTTCGATGTTTCTAGAATGCTATCTATATTCTTGAAGATGAAGGCTGTAACGTTATTAAGAGTGGATTCAAATCATAATCTTCTTCTTCTCCCTGGCTTCATCCCAACTCACTGTCTGCGAAGACTGTTGGGGTCAGCTCTCCTCGTCCTCAGGTTGTATGGTCTTCTGTCCCAGACTACGTCCCCCAGGCCGTGCCTCTGCATCAGGTTATCTTTTTGCCCCACCTATGAATTCTTTGGTCTTCCTCTGGTTGTTATTCGAGGAAGATATATGGAAATTGCCTAGTTCACAATGTGATCGGGTGCTCTGCGTCCAACGTGCCCATACCATCTCAATCGCCTCTCCTTCATCTTACTGTTGATGTCAGTAACACCTACGCTTCCAGGAATGCGTGAGGTTTTAATTTTGTCTCTTAGGAACAGACCAGCTGACCATCCTAGCATGTGCATTTCAGCAGTTTCTAGTTGCCTGGAGTAAGAGTTATACATCGTCCAGAATTCGGAGCCATAGAGGAATGCGGGTCTGACAATCGTTTGGTATACTTTTCCTTTTATTTTCACTGTCATTTTCGGATCACATAGAACTCCCGTCATTGATCTAAACTTCATCCATCCCACACTAATTCTTTGTGTTACATCTGCTGCACATCCTCCATCGCTATGGATGAGTGACCCAAGATACTTAAAGGAGTCACAATTCACAATTGGATTCAAATCAATATATTATACTTAATTTGAGTATTTCAAAATGTAAACTCTTGTTTCTTTCCAATGCAATGATTGTCAAATACTATTGATACATTGTCAACGGTTTTATGATTCAGGTAGTAGAATACATAAAAGACTTGAGTATTATTTTAACAGTAGACTCTCATTTGGTCTCCATGTGGAGAAACTGTGTAAGTCACGTGGAGGAACTGTGTGGGTATTGGGTTTTGTGATATGAGTCTCAAAATTATTTGTGGAGGCAGATGTTTTGAGATCCTTCTACATTTTGCTGTTGTTACGCTCGCGGGGGATTCGTTACTCTTAAATGGTGTAGACAGTCCTAAAGAATTTTTGAGATCTATTTACTTACATGAGTAAGGTTTCTATCCATCGTTCTATCCTTTAAGGTTTTTTCTAGGTATGTTGAGATTCCATCTTCTAAGCGTGAGGATAAATGTGAGATTCTCTTATATCTTTAAGATGCTGACAGGAGCAACATCTAATCCAACTAAGTATTTTGAGTTTTCTTATTGATGGGAGTGTTAGTTGTTTTGGCTCAATAAATATTTTCCAATTATTATTTCTTATTACTGTATGTAATTATCTTTAATCTATGTATGTTATTTCTTATTACTGTATGTAATTATCTTTAATCTATGTATGTAATTTCTTATTACTGTATGTAATTATCTTTAATCTATGTATGTTATTTCTTATTACTGTATGTAATTATCTTTAATCTATGTATGTAATTATCTTTAATCTATGTATGTTATTTCTTATTACTGTATGTAATTATCTTTAATCTATGTATGTAATTTCTTATTACTGTATGTAATTATCTTTAATCTATGTATGTTATTTCTTATTACTGTATGTAATTATCTTTAATCTATGTATGTAATTATCTTTAATCTATGTATGTTATTTCTAATTACTGTCTGTAATTATCTTTAATCTATGTATGTAATTATCTTTAATCTATGTATGTTATTTCTTATTACTGTATGTAATTATCTTTAATCTATGTATGTAATTTCTTATTACTGTATGTAATTATCTTTAATCTATGTATGTAATTTCTTATTACTGTATGTAATTATCTTTAATCTATGTATGTAATTTCTTATTACTGTATGTAATTATCTTTAATCTATGTATGTAATTTCTTATTACTGTATGTAATTATCTTTAATCTATGTATGTAATTTCTTATTACTGTATGTGATTATCTTTAATCTATGTATGTTATTTCTTATTACTGTATGTAATTATCTTTAATCTATGTATGTAATTTCTTATTACTGTATGTAATTATCTTTAATCTATGTATGTAATTTCTTATTACTGTATGTAATTATCTTTAATCTATGTATGTTATTTCTTATTACTGTATGTAATTATCTTTAATCTATGTATGTAATTATCTTTAATCTATGTATGTTATTTCTTATTACTGTATGTAATTATCTTTAATCTATGTATGTAATTTCTTATTACTGTATGTAATTATCTTTAATCTATGTATGTTATTTCTTATAACTGTATGTAATTATCTTTAATCTATGTATGTAATTATCTTTAATCTATGTATGTAATTTCTTATTACTGTATGTAATTATCTTTAATCTATGGATGTTATTTCTTATTACTGTATGTAATTATCTTTAATCTATGTATGTAATTTCTTATTACTGTATGTAATTATCTTTAATCTATGTATGTAATTTCTTATTACTGTATGTAATTATCTTTAATCTATGTATGTAATTTCTTATTACTGTATGTAATTATCTTTAATCTATGTATGTAATTTCTTATTACTGTATGTAATTATCTTTAATCTATGTATGTTATTTCTTATTACTGTATGTAATTATCTTTAATCTATGTATGTAATTATCTTTAATCTATGGATGTTATTTCTTATTACTGTATGTAATTATCTTTAATCTATGTATGTAATTTCTTATTACTGTATGTAATTATCTTTAATCTATGTATGTAATTTCTTATTACTGTATGTAATTATCTTTAATCTATGTATGTAATTTCTTATTACTGTATGTAATTATCTTTAATCTATGTATGTAATTTCTTATTACAGTATGTAATTATCTTTAATCTATGTATGTAATTTCTTATAACTGTATGTAATTATCTTTAATCTATGTATGTAATTTCTTATTACTGTATGTAATTATCTTTAATCTATGTATGTAATTTCTTATTACTGTATGTAATTATCTTTAATCTATGTATGTTATTTCTTATTACTGTATGTAATTATCTTTAATCTATGTATGTAATTTCTTATTACTGTATGTAATTATCTTTAATCTATGTATGTAATTTCTTATTACTGTATGTAATTATCTTTAATCTATGTATGTAATTTCTTATTACTGTATGTAATTATCTTTAATCTATGTATGTAATTTCTTATTACTGTATGTAATTATCTTTAATCTATGTATGTAATTTCTTATTACTGTATGTAATTATCTTTAATCTATGTATGTTATTGGGTTTAACCTGTATACGTAAGCTTTATAAAAGAAATAAAAAAATAAACGCCTTTGAAACGCCAGCCGTCTCTTTGGAAAAATGAACTAGTAAAAAAAAAATTTTTTTACAGAATGAATGTACTTTTAAAAAAAAATGCAATTAAAACAAGATTGCAAAATCAGAAGAAAAATAGTTATCAATAAGAATGAAAAAGAAAATTAATAAGGTGTTTATTTACAGAGTATATTATATGAAAGGAAAATTTTTGTTATGTTATTGATTGGCTTAAGAAATGTACCGAGGATAGCTTTTCCTTAGCCTTTAGAGTCTCTACCGATTTTCTGTTGGTGAAGGTTCCTAACTGGGAACAAAAGTTGGCTAACTATCCAAGTAACCACCCTCGCCAAAGTTCAAACAAGGTACTAATTGAGATTTATCAACCCCGAACCACTCGAAAAGGAAGGTAACTTGTTTATAAATTAAAAAGGCCAAAAAAATAACATCAAAATTATAAAAAGTCAAATAAAAATAAAATGTATTCTAGACACTATCTACCAGTTGATATTAGACTCAGATTGTATTGACCCAAAAAGCTATTTCTTAATTGGTGTTTTGGAAATAATGAAGAGCGTGAATGCGAAGCAATATTGTCTTCGGTTTCAGTAAGCGAATCTTTATGTTTAGAACTTCTGGAGTAGGCACGGAACTTGCAGTTCGTCATTGAACGTGTTAGTAACATTACCGCTCGGCGCGTTCGAGTATTGTTACCAAACTCTTTTATCAGATTGGCTCCCTTTTTTTCAATTATTATTATTATTATTACACATGACTTAAAATATACACAATTTGCGAAAAAACAACAGGTAATGTGATTTGGACATACAATTTTAATGGATCTGGGTTTGTTGCCTTTCATTTGTCGTATCCCCAGTAAACTAGGCTTTTGCCTGTATCTCACTGAGAATATTTAGCATGAAAAAATTAATCGATACTTCTTTCCGATTTTTGATTACACAAAAACAAAACCCCGTTGCACGTTCTCATCAACCTGACAAACAGTGACACTCAATTACAACTGGAAATATCATGCGAAATTCAACTTCTCACACATCATCACTCCAGAAAGACCAAAAATATTCATCCCACAATATACCGCACACAATCATAAGAATAAAAATAAAAATTAAAACAAAAAATACACAGAAACACAAATACAAAAACAACCAAAATTAAAACAACAAGAAGAAACCCACACTCACGAGATCACACAAATCTTTCCCACTTGTCATTCATCCTGAAAGCCCAAATACTCAAAATCAAATTAATTTTATAATTTGTTTACTATCCACAATCATACACGTTTCACTTTCATATATCAGTGTTGACATTAAAAGGCTATCATGAACCACAATTTGGCATATTTATTAATTTCTTTATCAATGGTATATTGTACCTTAAAACAATATTTGAAATTTAAGGAGTGAATGCTTAATTCATTATAAATGAAAAAAAAAAACTGTAACGATGGTCGTTATCAATGTAGCGTGTGTCCGATTAGGACGTGCTGATGATTTTGATATCGACATCGCTCTTCGTTTTAGTTGAATCTGCGTTACTTCTCGTTCAGAGTCATCAATATAGCGGATTGCTTATCTTGATAAGTCATGATGATCTTGATTTATATTCAATAAATATAGACTCAGGAATGCGGATATAAATCGATAAGTGGACAGCAGGTAAATAAATAACAAGTCTTGACAGTTGACTGAATGACAATACTAATATGTTTATTTCTCGGAGCGCAGGTATTTTATACAAATGAGTGAACCAGTTCGCGCTACATGCTCCGTCTCACTCTGGCACGTGAATTGGCGGTAGCTTATTTATTTGTATTTGGAGATGGCTAGACAAATCGCGGGTACTACAAAAATAGTAAACATTGTCGCCGTTCTTGACGTGTAGCAATCTATGAATACTTCATCGGTCATTGACCCTGTATGTTTATTATTAACAATAATTAATTTAATTTATTTGTGTTTTAACAATTCACTTATTATTTTGACAATTATTTATTTACTAGGTAGGTATCCTACAAAACTATTAAAAATACTTCGATAAAAATATATTATGAACATATAAAATAATCATTAAAAAAACATTTAGATAGACGATTATCTGCCAACTCGAGGGGTCGGGTACGATTTCCCTTTTATATTATTTTTTTAAAGAAATTTTTTGCAAGGTTTCACTTCAGATCTTTCCCACATTTTTCTGGTTGATTGTAAGAGGTTGCATTGTGACAATATTTACGTCAGGTTTTTCTGTTTATGCAAAACGATTGTGTTATATAATACAATAAAATAGTTTTGCAAGTACATGCGTTAATTTTCTAGCCAAAATACAATGAATCAACAATAAACATAGTTATGGTCAATGAATCAACAATAACACATTAAGGAACCTTCTGCAGGTGGGCACACCGCATTATGACTTCGCATTTACGTGAAAATCAAAATATAGATGCATACAATTCGATTCAACCATCATCCCCGCTATTATGTGGGACAAAATAAAGCATCATCGGGAACGATCTATACTACAATAGAAAATCTAAATCTTCTATATCTAATATGAGCACGATATAGGGAATATGGAGAAACTATCTTAAAGGAATATTTTGGGGTGACACACCTGCGTTTCTAAATAATAGTACAACGTGACGACGAATTGAAAGCCCGACGTCACGGGGGAAGGAAAATGACCTGGATTTCAAGTACATATCTCAAGAATTTGCCAGTAGTTTTACTGGAAATTTCGAATGCAGTAAAACTATGTTTTATCGTCACCAGTTCGGAGTAGTATACAATATACCGATTTAAGGCTGAATATAGATCTCTTTAGAAATTATAATCAACGTAGTTCTACAAAAAAAAAACATTGTGCGAATTAATCCAGATGACAACAAATATTACATCAGGGTGGAGGGTTAAGACTGAAGCTTAAAAGTTTGCTAATCGCAATAGCCTATCGGCCAGAAGTTAAACCCAATTAAGGTAGAATGGAAATTGCTTCAGAAAGTATTGACTCGATTGTACATGCAATAAAATGAAATAAGAGAGATCAAAATATTTACAGTTTAAACGCAATTAATATGCAAAAATATGTTTTTAAATATGATATTATTTGACCCACGTGACGTTACGAATTTGATCGTTCACTTTTATCTAAATAGGTCCAATAAATAAAATTCATTAATCATTGATATCAATCACATTATACGATTTTACTTCATTGAAAGGTAATTGGCAAGTAAACACACGTGTCAAAAGATAATACTGCGGCATAAAAACAGAGACAGGCTTAGTTTCGAGAAGACGCCGTGTTAAAAAGTCTTCAAAAAGTTCCGAAATAAAAATCCTTTTCGATATTATCAAATTTGACATTTTCATTAATTCCTCGCACGTTTTTCAACAAATCGAATCAGCAAAATCGGCACCGAATCGAAAAACTCTCCTTTCACTACTGAAACAGTATAAAGAACGAGGATTTGTATAGGTACCTTTTCTCCTTTTGTATACATGTTATTCCACCGGCTAATTCAGGCAACTCTCATTCAGTCTCATCCTAGTTGGATCCTTAGCAAAATTCACGGTGAAAAGAAGATCTCGACCAAAAAAATTGTTTCAGATACTTTTCAGTTTTCAGAAAGCTGAAACCTGAATATTTTTTTTCAGGAAGGGCCTTCAGACTTATTATGATATTTTCATTTGTATCCTTTCATCATGGAGATGATTGTATAGTGCTGTCTCTATTGCTCCCTCTCTCTGCGAGTGCCGGGAGGGAGGATAGGGAGGGCTGTATTGTGTTTGTAGGGGCATGCGCGATGCCATACTCTCAGGAGTTAGGGGCTCAAAATACAATATACTGACTGCTAACAAGTGGGTTAATTTTTTGTTGGTATTTTTTATGATGGAATTTTCTGTTTACCTTCACCAGTTAACTCGCATTCATTAATGTATTATGTACGCAACAGTACAATAGGCAAGATTATTGTGCTATAATTTCTTCCAGCTAATTAGACGGGATTGTCAAATATTGAACCAATTGTCGTAAGAATAAAAACAAAGTTAGATTAAAAAAATAAATAATCACGTTGTTTTCTTGTCAGAGTAAGAAGAGATGAGAGAGCACGATGCTTTCATATCGTGGCACACATTTTTTACCTCCTTTACATTCATGCACCATCACACAGTTTATGCAATATTTCTGACTGTATTTTTTTCTTTAAAATATAATTCACTTGATTTAGCCACAGTTTTTTTTTGTATTTCTTTATCTCGTCTTTGCATGAATTTGTTTTGTTCACCGTTTTCATTCAATCATTCTATATACCCAAACCATATCAGAGTACTATTGTTCATTATATTTAATATATCAGTTTTTAGTTTACTTTCATATTTAATAACTTTATTTTATATTTCATTATAAACTATCATGTATTTCTAATAAATCAAAACTCACTAAATGAAATTAAATGAAACACATTGTTTTTTTCTTTATAATATTACCAATAATTTGGAGACAGTAGGAATAGGGAAAGGCAAATAAAATTCAGATTACAGAAATACGTGTATGTCCATGTACCTTATTCCATACAATGCACGAAAAATTTAAGGTTTTTTATTAAGGTCATTATTTGTATCACAATTATTTATAAGTCTTCTGTTTCCATAGCCTCATTGATAAGATACCTGTCTTTGACGGTTGCGAGTTCAGATCTCTTGAACAACTTTCTGGTTTGTTGTAAACATCGCCACAAGGAAAAAGATCCACCAGCTTGTACTGTATATAACAAAACTATAATATGATTAAATAGTACAATACAATACAATTAAAACTTCATACAAAAACGTCTTAAAAATTTCTCTCTATATTTAATTCGGTCAGTATCAAAACTATGCTTTCTGAGAATTAGCAAGAAATCGTAAATGTCAGTGAAAAAATACAGTGTGTAGCTTTTTCGTTTTCATTTCTAAACATTCGAGTGTAAATTTTACAATAATTGATATAATTAAAAAATATACATAAAACACATAAGACTTCTATATCGTCATTAAATGGTATTATATAACACTTTCGTTCCATAAAATACAACCTATTAGATTAGTTTGAGGTACATGGCTGCGCGGTAACGCATTGGACTTCCGTGCGGAAGATCGTCGGATCAAACCCTTCGCTGCGCTACTCCCCTTGAATGACACAGCCATTTCTTCCATCTAACATAGTATTCGAGAGTATAAGGATAGCTATGACTTCGGTCATATTTATTCTTTTTAAAAAGTATTCATGTGGCGATCTTTTCTATTCAATCATAAATATATTAACGAGGTTTTATGTGAAAATTACACTGAAAACATAAAAAAAAACTGGTTTTCAAAGGAAATTGAATCCGTAACATTCGAGCTGGAAGAGATTCGTTTTATCAGAAAGTCGACTAGTCATAGAAGTTGTCATATTTTCCTGAGAATGAAAGTCTGCAACATGAGTGAGTATTGTGGATGATTTTCATATGTGGCGAAGAATAAAAAAATAATGTAATAGTTTTCAGGTAGAACTCGGTCACAATCCATGAAATTTTATTTTCAGGTTTCATGTACAAACGGAAATAGAAACCACACTGAAGTATAGTAAATTTGACAACCCTGTTTCACGAGGAGTACCGCTTGTAAGGGGCGGCAGCGCGGTAAAGGGATGGGTGCAAGAGGGATGTCAGAAGGAGTAGAGAAGGGCGGGGGAGGACATCACAGCCTCCAATGCCCGGCAACGATTACTGATTAGTGTTCCCCCCGACCGCGAGCAGGACGGACGTGTTGCGCGTCGTCACCGCAACACTCGGGTTAAATCGAGATTTGATCAGTCAAAACGGACCAAATAAACCGTAAAATCCACTTAAATATATTTAAAAAATCCACACAAATCTTAATAATTTATTGCAGTGTGAAATTTTGTTATTTTTCTTGCAATTTTTGATAATTTCCTGTGACGTTAGACACCATGTGTATTAGGAAAGTGCAATGTGCATCATGCAAATGCATCAACGTTGGTCTAGTAAAACACTTTGCCGGTTCACGATGAATGAATGTTTCGCCTCATACTCATTCCAGCTTTTATATGTTTTAATTTTTGACATTTGTACATAATAAACTTTATCACACTAAACAACAACAATTTAGATATTGTATGTTTACTATTCGATAAATTAAACATATTTAGCTTTTTTAAATAACGTGTATATTAGGAACATTTAATCGTACAATATTGTAGTTTACATTTTTGTTATCGAATTGAAGTTTGTATTTAATCGAGTGACATCTGTCGTATTTTGAAACGTTGTTTTTGGTTGTTATTTAAAGTTTTATCTAACGGAATGTTAGATTATAAGAATTTAGTGTTATAAACTGGAAAGTTTGAAATCAATTTTGATGTATAACAGAAGGTAAGAATATGTTTATTTAATTTAAGTTATTTAACAATTTTCAACATATATATTTTTAAGAACTTTATAAACTTTTTTCCGTAATTTTTAAAATATTTAAATGTTTATGTTGACATTAGTCAATTGTTATAAATTAAACAATGTCATAACTGTGTTAAAACATTAAACTGTGTATTCTTTTTTTAACTGGATTTTTAAACTTAATATGAATTGAAACCAGATTAGTTTCTAAATGTACCAACAGCATATAGCAAAAGGTTAAAATAATAATTTATTTGTTACAGATAAAAAAATAGTACAACAATACGTTATTTATTGTTTATGTGGTCAAAATGTCTAATTAACATTTTTATGATATTTTCATCGCGAAGAAAATAAATAAGAATAAATTAACAATAATACAAAGGTGAATCGCTTTGTCTAAAAAAATGAACAATAAAGCAAAATATTTAAAAGTTTATGTGGTTAATTGTTTTTATGTTCTATGTGTCAGTTATCTTCGATAAAGGTAATTAATGATCAACTGAAAATAATTAAATATTTTATCAAAGGTTTTAGCTTTAAGTTTTTGGAATTATATTTAATAATATTAAACAAGAAATTGCGTTGTTATTCTACTGGTTATATTTATCAACGCTACAAGTGTTTCTATTTCTTATTTTGCTGCTCTTGAAACGTAACGAAAGCAATGCTTAGTTCAGACTGGTGTCATGTTTTATCGGGAATATGTGTAGTGTACGAGTATAGATCAAAAGGAAATATTTTAATGAGAGATTAATTTTATGCAGTTTTTTAGTTATTTATGAAACAATATTATTTTAATATTTTGAATATAACATAATACACAACCAAATAATAAAAAAAAAACTTTCATTATTATACGAGTATAGAGGCATTGAACTGGTTGAATGTTAGAAATAGACGCCAAATTCACATAATGCTTCTATTTTATAACATCCTTAACTGTCCAGCCGCCCCCTCTTATCTAGCCGAAAATTTTCAGCGTCTTTCCAATCATGGATTAGCGCTACGCTCAAACAGGGATTGTTAATTGGCCTTTACAGTTCACCGCTCCTCTTTCTTTACGTCATCCTTTACTGTCCATGCAGTGAGACTCTGGAATCAGTAACAAACCAATATAAGACTCGCTCCGTCCTTGGCATGCTTTAAGAAGCGACTGAAAAAATTCTTAATTTCTAGTCAGTAAAATAACGTGTTTCATTCCTAATTTTTCTTTTCCTTTCCTCTCCACCACCCCTTTCTTTTCTTTTGATTAATGATATCTCACTTTATATGAAAAATAATGTTCGGGTGATTATCCGCCTTTGTGGGGTTCGTAGGCATGTGCTCACGTATGTGTTTATGGATTTCGTGGGGATGGATAGTCATTTGAATGATTTATGCGACCATGTAACTTGCTTCATTTACTTTGTCCAGTTGGTTGGAAGAGATTGCCGCCTGGCAATAATCCTGCCAGATTGTATTGCAATAAAAGTGTTAAATAAATAAATAAAATAAATAAATAAATATATTTCCTCTGGGTAAAAATATACCCAATTAAAGTCAATAAAACACGATACTAGATTGACCATAGCATTGCTTTCGTATCAAAACGGTTTTATTCCGCTTGAATAGAGCTTCGAGATAGGAGTTAGGAAAACGCTTCGCGGTAGAAAATGTAATGGGTGGAATGAAAAAGTAATTTCTCGTCGAAAATCAAAATAAATGAATATATACGCTGAAGATATAGATTTGAACGAGACGGTTATCATTTTAAAACATGATACGAATATTTAGATTTTAAATAAATATAAAATCCTAAATATTAGACTTCCGTGGCCTGGTGGTAAGACGCTTGTCTGCTGATCCGGAGGTTGCGGGTTCGATCCCCGCTAAAACCTAGACTTTTTAAAAATGGGATTCCAGTCTGGTTTTCACTTAAGACCCGTTTAAACATCTTTCTGGGTGGTTGAAAGAGATTGGCACATGTCACTAAACTCGCCATGTTAAATAAAAAAATAGTGATGTCAAAATTTACAAGGCACATGTGAGACCAATCATGACTCACGGAAAATAATCAAGAGTACTCGTATATGTGTTATAATAAAAAATAAAAAAATGCTCAGAATTAATGAAATAAAAAATCTTCAGAGCCATTGCAGACAAATATGGTAGAAGTGGACTAAAAAACTCACGTTTTTGACAAATATGTGAAGTAAAGGTTTTGTGAGATGTGTTTGAAACCACAGAAGGCACTCGCTAGGCCATACCGAAAGGATTGATACTCGAAGTACAAGAGTTTGCTATATTATGGTAATGTATGAAATACCCCCTGGCAGTACAACCCCAAAAAGAATTTAAAAAATATGGAACGATAGCTTGAAATTAATATCTTAAGCGAATAAGTCCTAAATGACTCTGGCGTCACTTTGTGGAATACCATAATTAAAAATAAATAATTAAAAAAGGTTGATTTGTTTTATTGCACTTTATTTATTGCAGATCACAATGCATTTCAACACTCACTGTGTAATCATCTGATGAGTTGTAAAGAACCTTGAAAAAAAGTGATTATGACACAGTGTATTAATTTAATATGAAGTCCAGATTAACTTAATTCTTTTAATCCCAGCATATTTTGCATAAAATGTGCGAAAAATCCTAAGCATTTTTTGGCAAAAAGACAGTAGTTTACATTTTATTTTTTATCTCAGTTAATATTTAGTTTTGAAGCCTAATTTTTATCAGTGTAAAATAATAAGTAATTTTCATATTATATTAAATTTTTTAAGTTTTTTTATTTAACATTAAAACTTGAATGCAAAATTTGAGGCCGATGATCGGCCCCGTGGGATTTTTCACATACACCAGTTGGGGCCGATAATTGGCCCCGTGGGGTTAAAAGATGAAGATAATATTAATATTGATACACTTCAAAAGAAGGGAATGTAAAAGGGGTTGGATAAACAGAAGAAACTGTACTCATATATGAAGATGTATCATATGAATGTGAAAGAGGCAAAATAAATATATCATAACAGACAAGTTTGGTATTCTGCTTTTTATGTCTACCCCAAAAGGGAAGTGGCATAATAGTGTGTATGATATACTTTTGTCAATTCTTATTTTTTTTAATCTAAAAAAAATATGATCCCAAATCTTAATATCATACCAGATTTTAATGACTTAAATAAAACAGCGAAGAAATCTCCACACTTTGTCAACCACCTTTGAATCGTTGAACAATCGAAGCGTTTATTAGTATCTGCGTGAAAAATTAAATTTTCTTTCTGAGTATGTGTTGTCCCTTTGATCTGGTGACAACAAACTCCTGGGCATACAAACGCATCACACATCATTTTGCTTTGTAAAAGCATCAGTTCACTCTGTTTCATTTTACATCGATCTGTTTGGTTCATCAGATGTGCCATACAATTCCCGATCTAATCTCTATTTTACTTAAGATTTATCTTGTTAATTTTTCTCAAATAATGTTTTCACACTCAACGTTAAAGTTATTATACAACCATGGATACCGACATTTATTATGAAACAATCGTTACTTGATTGGAAGAAATTGCTTTCAAGCAATAAATCGGCTAGTAATATTTGCATGGAAGTGCTAGATAAATATTATAATATTTATTGGCACTTGAACGCGAAGCCTTAATGAAAGACTTGATAAATAAACTTCTTAGGGGAGATGATATTTCTGTGAGAGGGGTAGGCGAATCACTCGTAGATAGCGCAAGGAATACGGAAACTCGAGGAACCCTGGACACGAAACTTTGAATACAGAGAGGGTTCAGCTACAGTGCATATGGCATACCATACGAATGCCAGAAACAAAAATTCCTTGTAGTATTTTGAAAACTAGTCCTAAAGGTGCGACGTATGTTATGGATGATATGTTATAGACGCGATATATGTTATGGATGAAATGTATAAGTAGCATTTTTCAGGTGATGGAAAAGTTGAGAGGGATGTCAAACAGCGTGTAAGTTATAGGAAACAAAGTAAATGAGGCACTTAAACATACGAGTATACACTCAAACCGGACAGTATCAAAATCTGCGACTTACCAACTAGGCCACTGAGGCAATTATTATTATTATTATTACACATGACAAGAAATATACACAATTTGAGAAAAAACAACAGGTAATTTGATTTGGACATATAATTTTAATGGATCTGGGTTTGTTGCCTTTCATTTGTCGTATCCCCAGTAAACTAGGCTTTTGCCTGTATCTCACTGAGGATATTTAGCATGAAAAAATAAATCGATACTTCTCTCCGATTTTTGATAACACAAAAAAACTCCGTTGCTCGCCCTCATCAACCTGACAAACAGTGACACTCAACGACAACTGGAAACATCTTGCGAAACTCAACTCCTCACACATCATCACTCCAGAAAGACCAAAAATATTGATAAATCAATACAAAGTTTTTTTATTTATTTTATTCGTTGTCATTGCCGGGCCTCGAAGTAGAAGATGCCCTCACCACTCCAACGTCAAACCTGAACTGTTCTTTCACGTCGATCATGTCATATTTTGTAAGAAAACAGCCCGATGCTACATGCATACTTCCTTCCGCAAATGTCACTGACCCTCCTAAGCCACCCGACCATGCTGACGTACGTTCGCAGCACGCTGACTGTTTCTCACACGTCTAGCCGCTGAGACGCCATCATCCCGAGAACATACGGCTCTCCATCCCTCACGGCCCCGAGCCACCCACTCCCAGTCCTCAGGCATCCTGCACAAATTAAGCGACTCTCGCAGACTATCCTTATATAGTAGCGCTTCCTCCGCTCACCAACTCTTCTCTTGCCCACCACTTCCCCGTACAAAACGTGTTTTGGGAGTCTATGATCGCCCATGCGTATCACATGCCCGGTCCACCACAATTTCGCCTTAACAACCATATATTCTATAGGTTTACAGTTGGAGCATTGCAAGACCGAAACATTTATGACGTGATCACTCCAGTGGATCCGAAGAATCCGATTTATTTTATTACTGAGGTCTCAAAAAAAGATATTTTGAATTCCGTAGCCATGGTGTGTGCTTCATCCGCTACGATATTTTTTTAGGCATTGTATCGGACGTATGCGTCATCATAACACATATTAGGATCAGTTTTTTAATTGTTTAATGTGTATATGTTTGGTTATAATTTGATATTTGATTAGTTTTGTATGTATTTTTATGTTTGTTTGGGTCCGCACTGTGTCGCGACGGCAACGGAAATGAGACTTACTCGTATGTACGTTCGTCGTGATACTATATCGCTGGCCGGCCGGCCTCTTCATTGCGCAAAACTCCCAAAAATTGTGGTATTTTGCGAAGTGTGAGCGCATGCAGTGGTGGAAAATGGCACTTACGATGAGCGATCGGCCGTTCATAAGAAGGGTCAAAACCAAATAAAATCACTTCTCAGTTCACTCTACCTACTGTGTTTTACTTGCGATCATCTAGTACCTGCCAAAGAGATTCCTCTCTCTTCACCCTGCTATCTTTTCACTGATCTACGCCTATGAACGTGAGCTGAATTCTTCGAGCATTGCGCAGCAGCTACCCACCTTTGATACAGTTCTTTGTGCCGGTGCCATACAGGCATTTTGAGAAAAAAATTATATTGTTTTATATTAAGTTTGTGTTTTATACAGTTTAACTTGACGTATTTATTACCATGTAGCGAACTTTTAAAATCAACCAGAATGATGTTCAAGATATAATGAAAACCAGACCGTTATTCTGTAAAAAAATGGATACAAACGGGTATCAAACCTGCAACTTCTGGAAACGAAATAATTATGTCGTCGTATAAAATGCAAACTAAGTCAAGTATTCTTAAGTTGAAAATTCTTTCTTACTATTTTTATAAATTAACGTGTTCAAGTTTCATTATTGCAGAAAATCAGATTCAATTGATTTGCTTTAAATTTATTTGATTGTAATGTTGCGTATATTCTTTGAATTCGAACCTAAAACCTCCGTATGCAAGACAAATCGGTTTCCAACTAGAACACAGAAGATACCATTAATAAATGTTCACCTCGGGTTCAATTTCCGGTGGGTATTGAATTGGTTTTCACTTGTAGACCTTTTAATCTAAATTGCTTAAATAAAATTCTTGGGATGCTATAAGTAACAAGTGTTATAAAATAGCGTAATATGTGTGTACAAACGCTTTTATATAAAGTTGTGTAAAATGTGTTATCTTTGTTAGCATCTTGAATGACTTGAGTTAACCTCCTGACAACATTTGAGTTAAATTTCAGTTGAAGGTAACCACGCGATGCGTTCAATTCATCTCATAGAAGGGTATAACATAGCATGCCCTTATGTAAGCACACCCCTCTCTTTTAGTTAATTTAGACGGTCCAGTTGGATCAAAAGACCGACATTTAAACAGTCAAGTTCACTCGAGCGGTTGACGTTTTGGAAAACATCCCTTTTAAGGCCTACTCACGGTCTTCTTGCGTAAGCCTCACTTTTTTAAAAGGTATTTCCTTTTGTTTTATTTATCCACTTAACGCTTGACTTTTTTAACGATAATATTCTCGAAATTCCCAGATTTTGAATCTAAACATAGGTATATGCGTAGGAAGTATTGTAGGTTCCAGAATAAGACAGCTTAAACACTATTTGCGGTCTCTTCCGGGTGAGCAGTATCGCTTATTAATAAATACGATGATCATTTCTCGCGTTGTCTATTGTAACAGTTTGTCTTTGGGCTTGTCTATGAGATAATTGAATATACTACAATTAATTTTAAATGCAGCTGCGCGTCTGATTTTAGGTGGTACGATGAAGTCTCACATAACTAACATATAGTACCCGGCGATAAGTAATACACATCGGGCTTAAGAAATAAGCTGTCGGCCATAATCGGTTAACTTCGGCTTTGTAGAGCGTCGTCTCTGTAGCTTGACAACGACTGACAAATCGTGACGGAATACGTGTATGAATGACAAAGACGACGCTCTACAAAGCCGAAGTTAGCCGATTATGGCCGACAGTCTCTTTCTTAAGCCCGATGTGTATTACTAACCGCCGGGTACTGTACACTACTTAAAATACTTTGGATTATTGATGATACAAAAGAGGTTAACATACGGTTAGAGTCGAGTTGAATCGGTCAACAATTAGGTTCCACGATATTTCAAAGATTGCTTGAGATGAGAGATCTCCGAACCTCGTCTCAGGTTAAGGTCGAGTGCTGTGAACACTCTGACTCTTCAGCTTCCCAGCAGAGTTGGCAAATCCAGATATTCATGCAGAACGTTACGTATATTATTATTGACTAGAACTGAAAAAGTATTATTATATACTACAACCTACTGTCTGCGAATACTGTTGGGGTCAGCTCTCCTCGTCCTCAGGTTGTATGCTCTTCTATCCCGAACTACGTCCCCCAGGCCGTGCCTCTGCATCAGGTTATCTTTTTGCCCCACCCATGAATTCTTTGGTCTTCCTCTGGTTGTTATTCGAGGAAGATCCATGGAGATTGCCTGGTTCACAATATGATCGGGTGCTCTGCGTCCAACGTGCCCATACCATCTCAATCGCTTCTCTTCCATCTTACTGTATATGTCTGTAACACCTAGGCTTCCACGACATATTATATACTACAACCAAAAAATATATTACTATTGACTATAACTAATCAAGAAATAGACTATAAATACGAGTATAATGGAATATTGTGCGTAGTTTCAGAAATACTCAAATAGCCAAAAATCAAATAAATCCGAATTAACTTGAAAAAATATGATCCACTCAATTATAAATGTCCTTCGTCCATTCAACATGTTCCACCTACTCGCACTTAAGTCTTCATTAATTAATAGTTACATGTTAGAATTAATTGTCTAAAACTCATTAAATATTAGTTACTACACTAATTTCTTACACTGGCTCTTTCCTTTTTATTGGTATTGACCCAAAATAATGATGGAATGTCTTACTAGCTAATAATTTAATAATACCATTACGCCATGTCCGTTTTTTTTTAATGAAAAGAGAACATACCTCCACACTGTTAATACGGATAAGGAACATTATTATATCTAAGCAGAGAGTTTTTTTTTCATCAACATCAATACATTCTATCACATATGCACTTTTGTTTCTCATAAATTGATTGTGAAAATAATCAATAAACTTCCTGCTCGGTATCCCACGGCGGAGCTTTTCCGAGAGTATCAGGTCCTGAACATAGCCAATTTACATCTCAAATCCATTCTCTGGCACTACCATCGAGAGGAAGGGAAGATGCAGACTCAGCAGACACACATGACACGCATGGCAACTAATGAAATGTTCACCATCCCTAGAGTTAAAACCTCTTTTGCCCAAAGGCAATATGCTTATTTGGCTCCCATTACATACAATGGCGTGCCGACTTCAATAAAAGTAAAGGTAGGAAAACCATTTAGACAGTCGATCGGAGCGTGGTTGTTATTGCGACAGGATTTTGAGTACTTGGGCTTTCAGGATAAATGACGAGTGGAAAGGATTTATGTGAGCTCGTGAGTGTGGGTCTCTTCTTGTTGTTTTAATTTTGGTTGTTTTTGTATTTCTGTTTCTGTGTGTTTTTCTTTTTTTCTTCTTTTTTTTTTGTTTTGAATTTGTTTTGATTTTTATTCTTATGATTGTGTGCGGTATATTGTGGGATGAATATTTTTGGTCTTTCTGGAGTGATAATGTGTGAGGAGTTGAGTTTCGCAAGATGTTTCCAGTTGTAGTTGAGTGTCACTGTTTGTCAGGTTGATGAGAGCGTGTAACGGGGTTTTTTTGTGTTATCAAAAATCGGAAAGAAGTATCGATTTATTTTTTCATGCTAAATATCCTCAGTGAGATACAGGCAAAAGCCTAGTTTACTGGGGATACGACAAATGAAAGGCAACAAACCCAGATCCATTAAAATTATATGTCCAAATCAAATTACCTGTTGTTTTTTCTCAAATTGTGTATATTTCTTGTCATGTGTAATAATAAATAAATAAATAAAATAAAAATACTTAAAATTTTTTCATCAGATAAAATGGTTCCAACTGTTTTCTTCCACGCTTTCCTTGGTCTTCTTTCTTTCTTTCTTTCTCGATTAATTTCAATAAAATATTTTAGTTTCGTATTTTACAAATTATTCTCTCAATTCGACCAAACTATCTCGGGGTTTCTTTCTTTTTTCTACTAATTGATATCTTCTGTCCGAACATCATTGTCTTGCGTGTCACACGCAATGTGTCTTCTTCAGGCTGTGAAGACGATTCGTAACACAGTCGTTTATTGTAATACCAGACATTAAACGCTAGTCACGAATATGTACTGCATTTATTCCGCCCTTATAATTGACTTCCATTCCATGTCTAGGCTTCGATTCCATAGATCAAGTGAAATATTAGCACAACACAGGGATATTTTTACAAAATACCATCACACCATTTCCCCGCTGAGGTAGGTAGTCAAGACATAGCGCCAGATTTTCCTATCTCGATACACATATTTCGCCACTTCTTTACATGTACATCTTTTCAAACAGCTCCTACAACCTTATTTTTCTCACACAACACAAAAAATATATTTTTAAGATACTGCAATTAATTTAATTTGCAAAATTAATGTTTTTTTTTATCTGGAAGACTTGGGAACCACCGATAACCTTCGTCTTCCAGCAACGAAGAAATGCGATTGATTCTCTTTGGTACCAATTTTTTTTAAAAGGGCTCCTTTCTGGTATCTCCCATGGGGAGAATTTTCTCTCTAAATGGTGCTATGTAAATTTCCCTTTGAGCACCCTTGACGAGAGTTTTTTCTCTAAACGACGCTGCATAAATTGTCTTAATATTATTATTTTCACCTAAGATTTGTTTAACGTATTTTTGATTAATTGGAAGAGATTGCCCTATGATAATAAATCTGTCGGGTTATTCTGTTAACAACGAAAGTGTAATACGAGTACAATACCATATGCAATGAACACATCAGAAAATTTATAGCGATTACAATTAAACCATAAAGTTGTACACAATAATTTCAAACTGAATTCTAGACTGGGTCAGCAAGAATACCACAAGCTAAAGTCTGGTTGGAATTAATTTCCACAGCAGCCAGGCTCATCTGTTTTTGCGGTCGACAGTGGTTGGTCCGAATTGCCAAATGGCCCCACTGTTCGGGCCTCTTCCTTCAAGTTGGAGCACTTTGCCGGGATGTTGTGATGTTACTTTAACCGCTGCCCGAATGAAGAATTCATAAGTCGACAAACGACTTGATGAAAGTTTCCAACATCGCTTTTATTTAAGCTGAAATATTATTAATGAGAAAGTAGGTTATCTGCAGTGGCGGAACAAATATAAGTAAGTCAAGAGCAAAGGGCTGTGTTGGTGTGTTTCAGAATTTACCAAATATAAATGTAACTCACTTTACTTAATAAAATTTCTGGTGTATTTAATGCATTTAAAAAAATAATAATATATATGACCAAAGTCATAGGTATCATTATACCGCCGAATACTACGCGGAAAAAAATGCCTGTGTCATTCGAGGGGAGTAAGACAGCGCGGGGCTCGAACTGACGACCTTCCGCACGGAAGTCCAGTGAAATACCGCACGGCCATGCACTTCCTTAAATACGCCATATTGTAAAACTTTTTCGTTTTATACAATGTTGTATACTGTATAGTATTGTATTAAACCTTCGTTGTATACCGTACAACCTGGTGGGCTTATGTTATGTGATAATCTCTTCCAGCTAACCAGAAAGGTGTTAAATATGCCTAAAGTTAAAACCTTGCTGTAATCATTTAAAAAAAATCTGGGCTAGAGCGGGATTTGAACCCGTAACCTCCCGGTTTTGGAGACAGGTGTCTTAACAACTAAATCACGGAGGTCAACATTCTGGAAGGTTTATTGCCATGTAATAATTTCTTCTAATCAACAACAATTATGTTTCAAGAAGCAGTAAGTGAAAACCTGACACCTTAACCCTTTTATAAAAATCTTGGTACCAACAGATATTGAACCCGCTATCATCGTGTTGGTAGCCAGACATCTTAATTACTAGACAACGGAGGTGGGAAGTGTTGTCTGTCATTTTCACTATTATTACCCTCAACGTTGCTTTATGAACATAGGGATGTCATTAAATGTCTCGATTCACGTTGGTCTCCCATGTCTTTATTTTATCGTAGCTTTGACCAAAATCATTTTCGAGACGATTAATAGTTGTTGGGGTCGTTTTTCTTAAGGGCGTTGAGGGATTGACCTTATGATCTCGAGACTTTGGGGAAAGTCTAAAAATTACTCATCTTGTAGTCCTATTTCCAAATATTCATTTAATTTTTTCACATTTTCTTTATTTATTTATTTTTTCAAAACAGGCTTAGCCCAATTACTTTGAAAAATACAAGACATTAAAAAAGAAGAAAAATTACATGGAAAAAAAAATAAAAAAAATTGTATAAAATAAAAAATAATGCATATATATATATATATATATATATATATATATATATATATATATATATATATATATATATATATATATATATATATATATATATATATATATATATATATATATATATATATATATATATATATATATATATATATATATTTATATATATATATATATTATATATATATATATATATATATATATATATATTATATATATTATATATATATATATATATATATATATTTATATAATATATATATATATATATATATAATATATATATATATTATATATATAT